>CATIWR010041036.1:0-10478 GCA_949677035.1 Omphalea diandra | reverse complement strand
ACTTTCGGAGTGAATACTTTAAACTCGAATGTTGCCACAAATTTTAGAAAACATATAGTTTATTGATAAAATGACATCTCAAACACAATCATGTCCACATTAAATTATCAATATCGGATCATGACAGTAGTTATGCTATTTATTGACATAATACCAATCCATAGTCACAAATATTGACAACTTAATCGACCTGGATTCTGATATGGCAGTGTAGCAAGAAAATAGCACTCACATGTGATCAATACACTATTTTCTTCGTCAGTCCTCCAAATATTTTTCTTTCACACATGCTCAAATGAGTAAGAGAAATTCAGAAGACTTCACAATAAGACTTTTATTTCCATTTTGGAAATACACATACAATATATGTCTTAGCCTTTGTTTCTAAAAACACAATTGGAAACCAACATATCTTAAGATAATCACACCAGTCTTAAGCACACAACGCACAACTCATAGCATATATATATATATATATATATATATATATATATATATATATATATGTGCACATATGGATAACAAACAATCACAAAATAGTTAACTCATATAAACAAATATAAATAAGTAATGTAGCAAAATTATTCAATTACAAGCACAAAGCTCCTACTAACCAAACACATCAAAAGACTCCACAACACCCATATCACAAACATGTTTCTTGAAAATTATGGGCATAAGTCATTTGGTTAGAGGATCAGCTAACATCAAATCAGTACTAACATACTGAATCTCAGTGTCTCCTTTCTTTACTAAGTTTTCTACTGTAAGATATTTAATTTTCATATGCTTAGAACCACTCAAACTTTTATTATTCTTAGAGAAGAACACAACAACATTATTATCACAATAGATTTGAAATGGCTTAGCAATAGAATCAATCACAAGAAAATCAAAAATAAAATTCTTCAACCATATAGCTTGTGTACTAGCACCATAACATGCAACAAACTCAGCTTGCATAGTAGAAGATGTTGTAAGTGTTTGTTTAACACTTTTCCACGAAACAGCACCACCAGCAAGCATAAAAATATAACCCGAAATGGATTTCATATTATCTTAATAGCCTGCAAAATCAGAGTCTGAATACCCCACTACTTTAAGATCACCCACATGCCTATAAACCAATATATAATCATTTGTCTTTTGCAAGTATTTCATTACCTTCTTAGCAGCTACCCAATGATCTCACCCAAAATTAGAAAGATATCGACCAAGAACACCAACAACGTATGCAATATCTGGTCTTGTACACACCTGAGCGTACATCAAGCTGCCAACTGCACTTGCATAAAGAATATTAATGATGGTTTGTCTTTCTATATCAGTTTTAGGGTATTGTTCCTTATTAAATTTATCTCCTTTCACTACAGGAGTATCACCACCTTTGCAATATTGCATATTGAAACTACTGAGCATACGATCAATATAGGCCCTTTGAGAAAGACCTAATAAATGATGAGACCGATCACGACGAATCTCAATACCCAAGATAAAAAATGCCTCTCCAAGATCTTTCATATCAAAAGTCCTAGAGAGTAACTATTTAGTTTCACAAATCATTCTCATGTCATTACTAGCCAATAAAATATCATCAACATAAAGAATAATAAAATAAATTTACTCTCACTGATCTTATGGTAAATGCATTGATCTATCTTGTTCTCTGTGAAATCAAATGAAGTACTTATCTCATCAAATTTGAGATACCATTGACGTGAATCTTGTTTGAGACCATAAATAGATTTCTTCAGCTTATAAACTAAGTGTTCTTTACCACTTTCTTTAAAACCATTCGGTTGCACCATATAAACTTTCTCACCCAAATCACCATTTAAGAATATCGTCTTGACATCCATTTGATGCAATTCTAAATCAAAGTGAGCAACCAAGGCTATAATTATTCTAAAGGAATTTTTAGAGGAAACAGAGAAAAAAATCTCATTATAATCAACACCTTCACACTGTATAAACACTTTAACAACCAATCTAGCTTTAAACTTCTCAACCTTTCCTTTAGAATCCTTCTTGGTCTTGAATATCTATTTGCAACCTATGAATTTATTATTAGAAGGAAGTTCCACCAGTTTTCAAACTCTGTTATGACTCATTGATGTCATCTCGTCTTTCATAGCATCAATCCAGAAATCATAATAAACACTATTAACACCCTCATCATAAGGTACAGGATCAATAACATGACATATATTATAATCAACTTCACTAAGATAAACCTCATAATCATCTGGAATTGCTGACCTTCTCGCCCTAACAAACCTTCTAACAGGTAATGGTTCAACTATAATAGGCTCCAGAGGATTGTCAATAGGAGGAGGAAGATCAATTGTACCCTCACCACCACCACCTATATGAACTGAAACCCTTATAATCCTTTTATGTGATAAAGGTAAAGGAATGGTTGCAATTTCATTTTGTACACTATGAATAGGTGGTTGAGAAATGTCCAGATTGACAATATCCATCTCAAAAAACTTCGTAGTCATAGACTCTACAATCTTTGTGCCACATATAGGACAATGGAACTTATGTCCTTTAGAATGGGTTGGGTACCCAATAAACTAACAACGGGTAGTTCTAGGGTCAGTCTTTTTCACATTTGGATTATATATTCTAACCTCAATAGGACAACCCCAAATTCTAAAATGGGTCAAACTAGGTTTTCTACCAGTCCACAACTCAAAAGGTGTTTTAGGTACAGATTTGCTAGGGACATGGTTCAAAATATAAAGGGCAGTTTTAATAGCCTCACTCCATAAGAATTCAGGTAAGTTAAATCTACTCATCATGTTCCTTATCATATCTTTCAAAGTACGATTGCACCTTTCAACGACATCATTTTTTTTAGGACTACCAGGCATGGAATATTAAGCAACTATTCCACATTCTTGCAAATATTTGGCAAACTGTCCCATATGTTGACCAGTCTCATTATATTTGCCATAATATTCACCTCCACGATCAGACCTCACAATTTTAATGACTTTTCCCAATTGTTTCTCAACCTTAGTTTTGAAATTTTTGAACATCTCAATAGTATCTGATTTCTTCTTTATCAAGTATAAATAGCCATAATGGGAAAAATCATCAATGAAGGTAATGAAATATTTATTGCCTCAAATAGTAAGTGAATAAGGTCTACTAATATCAGTATGAATAATCTCTAGAAGATCTAAACTTTTATTAGCACCTTTCTTTTTATTCTTAGTCAATTTACCCCTTATACAATCCACACAAATATTTAGATCTTCAAAATCAAGAGAAGGAAGAATGTCATCTTTCTCTAGTCTTCCAATTCTTTTTCTAAATATATGACCTAAACGTTTGTGCCACAAAATTGGCTTCACAAGAAGGTTCATAATCTCTTGCATCATCCAAACATAATCTATATAAATTAGCGAACAAAACACATTCACCAATCAATTTGGAATCTAAAAACATATTGCCTCTTCCATTACCAATAGCAAAATGATATCCAATTTTATCCAAAATGGAAACATAAACCAAATTTCTCCTAAAAGATGGAACATAAAAAGTGTTCTCTAAAATTAAACAAAATACAAATTCCAATATTAACTTAACTACTCCTACTTGCTCAACATCTATCTCCAAATTGTTTCCAACTCTAAGCTTGGACTCCCTTTCACTTGGCTTTCATTTGCTTATGAACCCCTGCAAGGTAATAAAAACATGAACAGTTGCACCACTATCAAGCCACTAAAAATTTGGTGGTACATCAACCATATAAGATTCAAAGTAAACATAAGCCAAAGGAATACCTTCATCTTTCTTCTTTAACCAAGCTGTGAATTGATGACAATCTTTTCTCATATGACATTCTTCATGATAAAAGAAACATTTTACCTTACTTTTGTGGACACTCCCGAAATCTCCCCCTTTCTTGGTCTGATTCCTACCATGCCATTTAAAATTTTGATTCCTTTTAGGAGCATAATAATTAGGCTTGAACTTACCTCTATCCTTTTTAAGATCAACCCTAGGTTGTGTCAATAGCATGACAACCTCACCTTTTTCTTTCCTGATTTTCTTTTCCTTAGCATCACATTTGGTTATAAGGTCATTAATGGTCCAGGTAGTGTTTTGGGTGTTATAGGCAGTCTTAATTTGGTTGAATTCAGGAGGCAAGGTGTTTAAAGCTTGGTGAACAATAAATTCATCAGAAATCTCAAGTTTAAGACCCTTAAGTTTGGTTTGAAGGTGAACCATATTTAGAATGTAATCTCTCACATTCTTACTATGGTTATATCTCATACCAGTTAATTGACTCATTAGGGTCTCAGCCTCAGTCTTATCAGATACAAAGTATCTATCTTTTATAGCAACAAGAAAAGTTTTGGCAGTAACATTAGTGGGCAAACTACTACTAAGGTATTCAGGAATAGTTTTCCTCATGGCCATAAGACTGAGACAATTCGATCGCTCCCATTTGGCATGTAGTTCCTTTTCATCAATATTACTCTCACGGGTGGGTTTAGCAGGCTCATCTTCATAAAGGGCATAATGAATCTCACTCATTCCCAAGACAAACAAAATGTGGTCTTTCCACCTCTTAAAGTTAGTGCTAGTCAAGAGTTCAACAGTCACAATACTATTGTTGAGACTAAAGAAGACTGTTTGTGACAAAACAAAAGCATGTATTAGAATTAGGCTATATACAAAAATCAAATTTATGATTTACACAATCTAAAAAATTCTAGCATCACTACATATTCCCCTTTGGGCAGAACATACACATGCAATAGAATTTCTAGTTATAAAGTACACAATTGAGATCACACTAGTTTCGAGAAATTTATCCCCTTTGGACAAACAAACTTTATAGACTAATGCAACTCTAAGCACAAATAGCTTCATCTCAACAAGCTCTCCCAAAATCAATACATCTAATAACTCCCTTTGGGTTGGTTATTATATACATTAATTTGAAATTATCTCTTCATTCCAACAAGTACTCCCAAAATCAATGCATCTAATAACCCCCATTGAGCAGGTTATTATATACATTGATTTGGAATTATCTCTTTGTAAAAATTAAAAATAACTCTATGAATTTCAATGGTGTCCCACTTAGGCGGTAACTCTTATATCAACTCATAAAATTATTTTTAATTAGAGATTTATAATAGCCCAATTAAAATACATACTAAACACAAATATATATTTCAAAAATATGCAAGGTACCAAACATAATATATCATAATTTTAAACACATGATTATTATATATATGTGAAAAACAAATATTTATTGTTTATTTATTTATTTTTATCATAAAGTCAATGTCACTAAATAATAGACTGACAATTAATTATATATATAAACCACCTAAGTATATATATATATATATATATATATATATATATATATAATTATTGAAATAAAATTAAAATACACTATGATGATATGAATATAAGCGTGCTTATCTAAATATTTATCTGCATAAGAAATCAACAAACAATTCACTTAGTTCAATTGGCAACACTCAAGGCATTGAGCCTTGTGTTTGTGGATTTGAGACCCATGACACGCATCTTCTAGATTTGTGGATTCAAAACCCTTTCTTTTTTTTTTTAACGATGTCAATTAAGATGTTTAAGGAAACTAACAAATTCGACCAATTCCATTCATTTTCTGTTAAGAAGTATTGTCGTCTCGACCATAACATCAATACCCAGTACCATACACCGTTCGCAACTCCCGGTGTTGTCGTCTCCTCAGTCGGTGGCGGTGATGGGAAGACTGTTGAAAGGTGGCTAAAGAACAGGAGGGAGAAGAAAAAAAAGAGAGACCAGTGCCCATAATGTGGAACTACTCGCTGCGATTTCTGTCATCGGCGTAGCAGCAGCTGTTGCTGTCACGGCTACATCGTCTAGGAATGGGAGGGAAGAGCAAATGGCTAAAACTGATATGGCATTTGCTTCTGCTGCCACATTGGTCTCCGCATAATGCGTGGAGTCTACAGAAGCTATGGGCGCGAAGCGCGACCATCTCGCTTCTGTTTTTAGTTCCTTGCTTCTGCTGTTTCGGTTTGGAACCCAAAGGAAAAGCTTTGTTTGTTAGGTTATGGACTAAAATGCATAAGAGAAGGAAGGAAAAGAGAGAGAAAAAAAATTGCCAAAAATAACAAAGATTTGGCTAATGCGAGTTTCGAACCCGCAACCTCTTTTGCAAATAACGCAATCACCAACCGTCTGAGCTGAAGGAATAGCTTGTGTAGTATAATCAAATTAAATATATCAAACGTGATTCACTCATGGTGGGATAACCTAACTCCAACTAATTTTTTTTGTTTGACAATACAAAATATTTAGGGTTCTAAATTATGTACAATCTAGGCTCTAATGCCACATGTAATAATTTTTATTTAGGATCTAGTACATAAATTTAGAACATTATTTAACAATTAAGTGGAAACAAATTGCGTACTTGTTTGCGCGTTGGATCCCAAATTGCTTTGAGTCATGATTACAACTGCTGAAATTAATACTGGGATAATAGGTCAGAAGAGTTGAAAACAAAAGTTAGGTCTTCCTCTCATTGACCTTCTCAAAGACGGTTATAATGAGTGTAGCAACTAGGGTTTTCGTTATGAAGGCAAGAGAAGAGACTTAGCCTATTTATAATAAATTTTAACAGATTCACCCATTATAGGTCCATGTTAAAATAGACTTACATTGACTGTCTTTCATATCAGCATACTAAAGGTGTCACAAGCCCATAACTCAATTGATCACTTTTTTAATTGGGCTTCCCACTAATCCATAAACTATATTATTCAGTCCGTTTTATAAATAATTAAAATAAACACATAATTAATATTAGTCCACATAAAAATTTTAACAAAATCACTTTAGCTTAAATGATTTAAAAATCATTTTTGTCCAGATAAATTATTAATAAACCCTGACATATAAAAAATAATGTATTTTATCCTCATAAACACAGTAGATTTCTTTTTCAGTTGTCTCAAGTTATAGTTCATTTTTGTTCTTGAAAGTATAATTAATTTGTTATTTTTAATATGTTTTTATTTAATGTGTTTTATTATCAAAAAATATGAACTAACATTATTTAATAATAGTTGAAATAATATGAATTATTCTATTTAATTTAAGGATATATTAAAAAATATAAATAAAATTAATTGTTCCAACTATAGTAATTAGATTTTTTTTAATCTATATAAAAATAAAAATAAGTTTTTTTATATGACGGAGAGAATATACAAAAAAAAAAATGTGAAAAATAAATCTCATATATTTGTAAAAGAAAATGTACTATTTACTTTTGAGTGTGGGGTTCAAACAGTAATTGCTCCACTGCTATTGTCTCGTTGTAATAGACTTTGCTGTATAAATTACGGGTAACGGCTCCCATAGTCATTCATTTCTTCTTTTAATTATCCTCAGAACATCACAATTTTGAAAATAATTAGTCCTGTGGAACTAAAGATTCATCGGTGAAATCATTCATCTTTCAATATATTGAGTCAATAGAATCATGGAAGGATCTTCTATATCAGCTCCTATTGCCAAGAGGTACGTAACTATTTCTCTTAATTTAGCTATCTTAATTTTTCTTTAGAGGGGACTCAAACTTGAGGCTTAGAGTGCATACTAGACATCCTTAAAAATTTTCTTATAGAAATTGTTTCTGCAGGTTACAAGGCAAGGTAGCCTTGATAACAGGAGGAGCTAGCGGCATCGGCAAGAGCACAGCAAGACTCTTCGCCCGAAATGGTGCCAAGGTGGTTATCGCAGATATCCAATCTGAATTGGGTCACTCTATAGCAGAGGAAATGCAGTCCGAAACAGGACAACCGGTTACCTACATCAAATGCGATGTATGCCATGACTCAGATGTGGAAAATGCGGTGAATACAACCGTTTTAATGCACGGAAAGCTCGACATAATGTTCAACAATGCAGGCATCTCGGGCAATCGTAATTCCACTGTATCATCAATAGAACGTCAAGATTTTATGCGAGTTCTTGAAGTAAATGTCTATGGTGGAATCTTGGGAGCCAAACATGCCGCAAGAGTAATGATCCCACAAAAGAAAGGTGTAATATTATTCACTGCAAGTGTTGTTTCAGCTATGTACGGCGGCGGGCATGCTTACACGGCATCAAAACATGCTGTTGTTGGAATAGCCAACAACTTGGCTGTAGAATTGGGGAAGTATGGGATTAGAGTTAACGCCATTTCGCCTGGTCCTGTGGCTACGGGGTTAACTACTGAGCCATTGGGCATGGATGAGAAGCAAGTGCAGGCATGGGCGAATGCAATAGCAAATCTGAAAGAGGTGGATTTAGAAGCAAATGACATAGCAGAGGCAGCTTTATACCTTGCAAGTGATGAATCCAAGTTTGTTAGTGGGTTGAATATTTTGGTTGATGGAGCTGCCCATTTGACAGTTTTGGCTCGTCCATATTCTGATTGAAACTGCTTTCTATATAATCCCATATGTCCTCTTTTGGTATTATTTTCCATATTTTTAGTATTTGATGTTAAAATGTCACCAAATAATGTTGATGCGATAACGTCACGAAATAATGTTGTTGCAATATGTTATTGCACTGCTCTCATTTCAATTCCGCATAAGGAGTATGGCTTTAGCACTCATACACAATTAGAAATTTCTACTCACAAATCAATATTATATTATACATTTTATTGTTATAATTAGTTTTAAATAATTACTTATCATTTGTCAAATAATTATATATAATATAGTTATATGTCATTGTTTTATATATGTTATAGAAAACTGTCATATTAAAAAAATTCTAAATAAAAAATTAAAACAATTAATTGTCATATAAAAAAAAACTTTTGAATAAAAATAAAAACTCTAACTAGAAGGCCAAAACCATATAATAAAAATTTCTGATTATGAAATTAGAGAAATCTACAAAATAAAAATTCTAATAGACTTCTAAATAAGAAATTAGAAAATCTAAAAAATAACAATATTAAACATTGAGGTAAGATTTAAATTAATTTTATTGATTGTTTAAAATTTCGAATCTATATAGGCTAGTTATAGTATAATATATTGTCAGCAATTACTTCATTAAAGTTTAATAATTTTTTCTTAAAACTAGAATATACAAAATTGAATGTATTAATCAATACAAAATTTTTTATTATAATTATCTCATATATGTATATATAAATTTTATTTTTATTATAAAATATTTAATATTATTTATTTGATTGTTTATCATAAATTGCTTCATTCAAATTTAATAAATTTTTTCTTAAAATTATGTCACATAAAATTGAAAATATAAATCAATTGATAATTATTAGTCACAACTACTTTCATACACAATTAGAAATTTAAGAAATTTATTTTAATATTTTATTGACTTACAATAATTTTTTAACAAATATTAATTAATCATTCAATTAATTAAATAATTATTAAATAAAAATAAATATTAATTTTATTTAAAATTTGTAATTATAATCATCCAGCACAATTCAAGAGTTTACAACTAGTTTATATTAATGTCGAAGCTAAAAGTGCTTTTACAATGTCAATACACCGTAATCCCAAATTATGATAAGTTAGACTCCAAATTTTAACTTTTTCAAGGTAATTTAGTCCCAAATTATGATAAGTTAGACTCAAAATTTTAACTTTTTCAAGGTAATTGAGTGCTTCTTTTATTTCGAAAAGATAGTTATCTATTATTTTTTATATTATCTAAGATTACATAGAATTACTTTTAATTTTCTGCCAATTTACAATTTATAATATATTTTTTATTTATGTCTTTGGTTATATTTAATAAAAAATAAATATATTTATTGGTTTAATAATTAATAAAAATAAATTAAAAAATTGATTATAATTAATAACAATAATTATATATTTTTAAATATCCAAAAAATAATAGATAGTTTTTTTTTTTTTTTTGAAATGAAAGGAGTATGACTTACAATAAATGACTATGCTATTAGCAGAGTTTGCACTTTTTAATGCATTGCATTTTTTAGAAGAGATATATTATCGGACTATAATTTCAGTTAACAAATATCTCTATATATGATTTTCTACTAAAAGTATATTAGTTATAAATTCATGCATTGTATAATAGGGGTAACCGGTCCTAGTTTTGAATTAGTTGTACGAAATTATCTGATACCAAACTAAAAATTATTTATTTAAAAAATAGAAGAACCGATAGTGTATTGAAATAAAAAAATTACCCATCCTGTATTAAATTTCAGAATGATTCAATTCAAATATTTGGGACTAACGAATCAATTCAATTCAAATTGAATAAATTTAAATATTTGATATTTTTTAAAAAATTAATAAATAGAAAAAACTTTAGAGCCTTATTATTGAGTGCGTCTCTCTCTCTCTCGCGCTCTCTCTCTCTCTCTCTCTCTCTCTCTATATATATATATATATATATATATATAT
>CATIWR010041028.1:0-37141 GCA_949677035.1 Omphalea diandra | reverse complement strand
TGTATTGGTTGGAAGTTCACTTTTCCATTTTTAATCCCTCTTCTTCACTCCTTAAACACCTTCATCCATCTCCTAATCCATAAAAGCTCCTTATACTTTTAAATAAGCTCTAAGATACCATTATTTATGATACTACAACATGCACACAACATAAGATAATTTTTCATGCAATCATACAAACATTACATATATGTTCAAGTGTCCCAAATGTAATGGTGTAAGTGTCATCGTCGTGTTTCTCCAATTCGCATGTCTAAATAATTATTTATTCAATGCATATATTCAAATGTAACGAAATTAAAATGCATGTGATTTGGGTTGAGGATGTTATAGTTTCTACTCTAAGTGGTGGTTATGGAGAAAATTTGGTAGAGTTTCCTTAGGGTTTCCAAGCCCTCTTTTCGGGTATTTATAGAAGAAGAAGAGTGCACTAGAGCATTGAATGGTTTTGGTTGCATTTTGTTCGCATCCAATCATAGACAAGGTTTTTAAAAGGGTTGTACAACTAAAGGATAGGTTATACATCCTTTATTTTATGTTATACAAACTTAGGATTCAAGAGAGGGACTAGTTCTAAAATGTTTTAGGGTTTAGGGTTTAACCTTGGTTGTGCGTCTCTGATGTAGGTTTTACATCCTAGTTTAATAGGTTGTACTTCCCAGTTTGGAGGGTTGTACATCCTAGTTTAGTGGGATGCTCATCCCAGTTTATTAGGATGTGTATCCCATTAGATAGGTTTGGTAGCCTAAGGTTTGGTAGTGTACTTAGTCTTGGGACTTTTTCGAAGCTTCCTATAACTTTATTTCTTTTCCTCTAGTAGTTTCTTTTGCATTATGGGGAATAATGTCAGTGACTTTTATTGGCCTAAGGCACCAAGAAGGGGGTTGAATTGGTGTTCAATTAAAAATAAAATGAGGGGTAAGGTGTTTAAGAAGTTGAGTAGAAAAAGAGAGAAATTAACATAAGTGTTTATAGTAGTTCGAGTTTTAACTAACCTTATGTTCACTCCCCAATTCTCTACAATTGGGTGTTTCTCTCAACTCAATAGGTGTTTCTAAGCTCACACCAAACTTTTACAACTTATGTTTTCTAGGCTCACACAAAAACCTCTTACAAGTGTTTTCAAGGCTCACATTAAAACCTCTTACAATGGTGTTTATTGCTCACACTAAACAATCACTAAAGCATAAATAAGAATTGAAAGAATGAATAGAAAATTAGTAAGAGTATGCTGAAGCCGCGATCACTACTACTTTTTCGCAGTCATGAATTTCTAATTTCCATAGAGGAGCTAAAAATTTTAACGGAAAACACTGTTTGTGTCTAACGACTAGTCCACATGTCAGATTTTCATTGGTCATCTAGGAAGATATAGCTATTGTGTCCTAACCACTCTCAAAAGTCACCATAGTGAAATATCAATAACTTGGGCGCGACTGAGACAATGAATTCCTTTGTTTGAAGAAAAAACTTCAACTGCTTAAGTTGCAATCACGAATAAACTTTTTCCCTCATGAATTTTGATCTTCAACGGACACTTGGGACACTTGGGAAGCTGTGGTTGTGGCTTTGGTTCCCTCCTTTGTCACTATGAAAGTCACGATCGCAACTTAGGCGTGACACACACTGCGAATTCTTCTATGATTAAGGCTTTTGCCAACTTTGGGTATATCACGACAACGAAGTTGTCCACGAATTCCTCTGGCCTAGCTTCATCTTTCCTTGTGACTGATTCGCAGTCGAGATTTACAATACACTCACCGTGAATTAGAGTGAACTTTACAAGGTTAGAGATTTGAACTCCATCCAACTTTTAATAACAAAATCTAACTTATAATCTGTAAAACATCACTTAATGAAAGCATTAGAATTGATCAATCTTTATTGTCAAGATAAAAAAAGGTTCATGACTTAGGTTAAATCAACCTAGTCCAATAACTTTCATCATCGGGCGTGCATCCTGAGGTCTAAAATCTGATACGCACAACATCTTTTGTCCTTCTTAAGTACTTAAGGATATTCTTAACATCTATCCAATAACTTTCACGTGGATCTGATTGGTACTTACTCATTGTATACTCAGTGCATATGAGACATCAGGTTGAGTACATAACATGGCATACATGATACATCCAATAGTATAAGCATATGGAATCTTACTCATGTCTCTCCCTTTTTTTCACTTCTTTATTTTTATTTTTAATTTTTAATTTTTCTTTTCATTTCTTTTTTCTTCTATTATGTTTCTCTTTTCTCTTCTTTTTCTTTTTCTTTCTTCTTTATTCTATAGTATGTGTTGCCTGTGTAGATAACATAGTTGCCTATACAAACATGTAAACAAAAATGCAGAGGAGTATTGAGAAAAATATTAAAAACATGTGGAGGGCATCTTTAATTTTCTCTATAGATAATCCTGCCTTATATATATACCTTCAATTACCTATTTTTCCTTATTTCATTTACTTTTGTCACTCTCTCTCTGTCTCATCCTTTTCTCTCAACTCCTTTCTAAATCTTAGGCTTTTTATATTTGACCTCCATAGCATCGATCATGTGTGATGCCCTCATTCTTAACTTCCCTGGTATTATTGCAAATGCCCCTGAGGGGTGACTACTCTCTGATCAACGAGTTAGTAGCCCTAATCACCAATCTCGGCTTCACCTCCGCATCTCCCTTAAGGTATGTGTAGCCCAAGACCTTTTCCAAGGGTCTAGAACTTGGTCTTTAAGTGCCTTTGGTGTATGATCCTCCTCTTACTTGTTCGTTGGCACTTCGGGCGAGGTTGGTTTTTCTTCTCCTTACTCATTTTTTTTTCATTATCACCATTATTTTTTCTTATTTATTTTTCAATCTCTTATACCTATATAGGTTCTTTAGATGAAATGCACATGACTCTTAAGAATTTCAACTATCATTTAATTCTATAGTATTTATATTTCGTGTAGCTTGAATGAAGGAAAGGAATGCTTTTTTAAATCATACTATTTTACTCTTTATATTAAGTTATGGTTAATGAGGAGTGCTAGATACCTTATCTATATTAGTTTCTCTTTATATTCACTTTGTTATTGTAACATGTGATATAATTTAAATGACATTATTATTATATTTTTTAACTGCAATGTAAATTGTAAAAAGGAGAAGATAAATTATATTTTAAATCGTGTCACATGTCACTATAACAAGGAGAAGGTAAAAAGTACATAACACAAAAAAGGTATTTAGCGCTCCCTTATCATTAATTTACAAAAAGTATATGTTTAATAGGAATTTAAAATGTATTAAAATTTACACTCATGCATTATACTTTCTAATTTCTACATTCATATATAAAAATTTATTTGAATGAACAAGAACAATTATGAAAATTTAAGTGACTAACCAAAAATAATACTAAAATGTAGAATAAATTTTACACATACACGAGTAAATAAAGAAAAATTTTTGGCTTTTAATTAAAATGGATTAAAAAGTTCAAAAAAGTGGATAAAAGAAAATTATTTGATGGATAAATTAATAATTACATAATAAAAATATATTTTTTTGTGACTTTCCCCTCCAAATTTAAGTGATTATAAAATGATGGGCCCTAGGGAAAATCACTATTCACTTCCTTTCTCCCATTCTACTATCATTTTTCTAAACATTGGAATAAGTTATTTCCCAACCCTCTTTTCTCAGCCTCCTTTCTTTTTCTAACATCTTCTCCCCTTCCCAAACAAAGGCTTAAAGTGATGATTAATCTAAATTGTTAGTTCACTTTACCATAAATTAAAATTAAAAAAATAAAAAAACATTTTAAACTCAATCCTAGACCATTCACTCCCTTCTTTTTCCTTCTTTCTCCATGGTCTTATCATTTTTCATTGGTGGTTATTAAGAGATTCTTAAACCAACTATTTTAGCTATTCTAAAGCTTTCCTCTCAAAATAAAAAAGATATGCCACTTTATTGCTTTCTTCTTTAAACAAAACCAATGTCTAAGGAATCTTTAGCATTGTCTCATTGATTTGCTTATCATTTTCAGCTTCATCCATAATAATATTTTCTTTAGTAACTAAGATTCAACTGCTACTTTCCCAGCCTTCTCCTCTGCAACTGAAGACGACAAAAGTGATGAAAATGTCCAATGATTTAGACTCTTGCAATGGCGACAATGGAGCTCATTTCACCTTTCTATTTTTTTTAGCCTCAATTCTCAACAATTTTATTGACTTGTTTGATTTTAGTAAGTTAATTTTCTCTTTAATCATTTTTTTGTTGCCTAATATTTCTTTTATAACCTCAATTTCTTAATGTTAGTTGCAATTTATTCATTTAGTTTTTTAAACATTGTTTGGATTAAGGATAATTAAAAGAGAGGAGTGTAAAGTAGAGTAATAATTGGTATATTTTTATTTGAGAGAGATTTTTTTTTTTTTTAAATCAAGTAAGAGAGCTTTCATTACAAAAAAAAAAAAAAAAAGTTAAGGATGATATATCTTATCTTGTCTTACTCTTATAGTCTCAAATTTATACTCTTGAATTTAAAAGAAATTTTAATATAGACTAAATTTATCAGATAATATAATGAATTATTTATTTAATGGTAAAGAATTCTTTATTTAATTTTTTATTTTATTAATGATATTTCATATTATTAAAGAATTTCTTCGAATTTGGGCTGCAAAAGGCATCAACAAATGTACTTTTCCTTTTCTATCCTTATTTGAAATTTCAAATTCCTAATTTACCATCACTATTAAAACTCTAATAATATGTCCATCAACCAAATGTCTCGACACATCTTTCTTCTTGAGAAAGTTGTCGATTGCATCATACTTGCTTTTGCTCAGTCAGTAATCGATTTCTTCTACTTGATCCATTTTCTCTCTACTTCCTTTTGTTATTGATTTCCAAGTTTTGATATTACTGATTCATTTTCCTATAGATCTACTTGATAAGAATGACACTAGAGCCTTATATGTACTCACTCAAGTTAGCAAGTCAATTTCTTCTTCTTATAAAACTCTGGGTAATATGGAACTTGTGTGTACTAGTTGATATTGTTTGAAATTTTCAATCTTCTAATGTTTTGTTTTATCCTTCAATTTCTTGGGTTTTTATTATAGTTTGATTGTTTGAAATTTTCAATATGAAGGTTTGGATATTTTTTCCTTAATTAATAACACTAATACATACCTTTGTATGGTCTATACAGACCATATGCTCTATTCATAAAATGCTCTATTTCTTATCTCTTTCATGATTTTAGCCTTTTTTTTTTAAATTTCTTAAGCCTAAGAATGAAAGGGATGAGGTAGGTTATAATAACCAAAAGCCTCTATCCACCATGTCTTAGCCATATTTCACAAA
Organism: Omphalea diandra; assembly: GCA_949677035.1. NCBI lineage: Eukaryota > Viridiplantae > Streptophyta > Magnoliopsida > Malpighiales > Euphorbiaceae > Omphalea > Omphalea diandra. The sequence goes on along the minus strand of CATIWR010041028.1, from coordinate 31,785 downwards.
CAAATATGGTTTAGTGGGCGATTAACACATTTTATGTTTTTATTTTACTTTCTTAACGATTTATGCATAAGTTTTGAGAAAGGTGATGGGGAAATGGCATAAGCTAATGACCCTTAATTCCATTTGATTTTACGGTTACTTATAATGTTTTATTTGATTACTTTTTTACCTTTCCTCTCATAATCTTGGAAGGGGTTTTGTTGGCCTTCCACATGGCCAACTTGATCCCCCCCATCATCTTTATGGTATAAATTGTAAAGATGTTATATTTTAGGGAGGTTTCAAACACCAAGGATTGTAATTTGTGACTTATAATATGTTAGCTATTTAAGTTTCCCTCTTTGTTTTAATATGTTACTCATTGTTTTGCTTTAGTATGCATCTTAGCCCTATTCATGGTTAGGATTAGGTCAACATATTGCTTTGGTATATTAATCATATTTAGGGTTTTTTGAGAGAGGCTTTAGACACCTTTGATCTCATAATCTTGCCTCACATTCTTCTTAGTGATGATTTTTGCTCTCATTTACATGGTTTTCACACCATACATCCTTTTATTATGTATCCTATGCCACTAATGCATAATATGATTCATTGTTTATTAATTGAGCATGATGGGATGATTTAGGCAGTAGTTTAAACCATGATTGATATATCTTAAGATCAATGATGGACATTAAGGGTAAGTCGCCATGGTGCCCCTTGAACAAAGGTAAGAATAACATAATCTTTACGCTTAGGTTGACTTGGTTAAGTTTAGGGTTTGTCTCTCTTTATGTATTCTAAGGACTAATTTATGCTTGATTTTACTTAGTAAAGGGCCAATAATTGCATGTTTTTTGTTAATTTATATGATTTTATAAACCCCCATTTACATTTGATAATGTACTCCCATTCTTGTGGTGAATGCTTGTAGTGTTTATTTGATGTGAATAGATGAACACATGCTAGATGTATGGTTAGGATCATTCTAAAATAGACTAAATAATTGATAAGGATAAAACTTATAAATGTAAACCAAAGATTCTTGAAGGTTAAATCCTAAAGTCTTAATGGTTTGGGGGTGTCTAACGTCTTCGCCATACCATACCTGATTCTTGAACCCTATCTCTATTAGGGGTGCTTATAAGGATTAAAACCCTTCCTTTTCTAAAATTTTACCTTCACCAAAGTCGGGTGGTGACTTTAGTCAAGTATTTAAGGTACTATTAAAGTATTACCCCTTTGACCCTTACTGGTCCCTTAATTTCAAAAAGGGTTTTTACTTGTTAAAAGGCCTTCCTCGTTATCCCATCGATGATGCTACCGCGTGTCACTAATTGGGGTTTTACCAATGCATGATTGTTGTCCTCTCGATCTCCAACCTTTGTCTTCTCAATCCCTTAATGATCGAAAAAAGGTTATGAGTTATAAGTAAGATTTCACTCATTCGAGCATAGTTGTGAAACCTTGAGGTGCTCACACTTACCTCTCTTCTGCTTGCTTTTATGTAAATATCCTCTTTCACTAAATCAATTGAAGCTAAAAAAGCCCCTATATAAGCCATTTGGCTCTATAATGATAAACCCAACTACCTCCTTCTTATAATAATAAGCCACCTTCTTAGTTCCCTCATTTTTTATGGTTAAGTCATAAGAACCTACCTAAGATCCTTCAACATTCTCTTCCTCATCAAACTCATCCTCATCTTTCTCAAATTTAATTCATAGCCATGTTTTCATAATTTACCATCATAATATATGGTAAATCCTCTAAATTTTACTAGTTCCAACTATTATATAAAAATGCCTTAAACATATATGAATGTTAGTCCTATGGGCAAAAAAGTTCCCAATGATGTAGCATAATTTCATTATATTAGAGGATCATGGTTTATATTTGATGGAATCCTTCCATCTCAATATAAGGATCATCTTTAAGAATTTCAAGCCTAAAATGTAAAATGAAATGCCCAAATGAGATATTAAAAATAGTTTTTGAAGAATTTAAGCCTAAATTAACTAGTAAATTAAAAAAAATCAGTATTTCCATCTTAATGAATATAGTAAGCTTCAATTGGTTAATATGCTTTCTCTATTACATTCATCATGAATTTCTTATTCGTGTTCAAAATGACACAAAAACCATTTACAAGAATTCTTCAAGATGAAATGTTACTCTATATAGAAAAATTTTAGATTTGTATGTTCAACACATGTCCCATAAGTTTTACAATCTCTAAGGTTACAACAATCCATATGTTAAATAAGGCTTCATTGCTCATATCTTAAAAGCTCATTCTACAGCGATAACCAATTGGATTTAACAAGAAAAAAAAAGGTTAATGATATATTTTTTTGTAAAATTTACTAACTCTTGTTATAGGTTTTAAAATGCCTCTACAAAGATAAGAAGCACATCCATCAAATGTTGAGCTGCTAAAAAGTACTTGATCTTAAGATGTCCTATTATCGCCCTATTCCTTTTATCAAATATGGATCTTTAAGAAATTGTTACTATCCAAAAAAAAAAAGGAACACTTGTTTTTTTTTTTTTGTCAAAGGAGATTATTCTTGAAAGCATTATTCCTAAAAGCTTTCCTCTAAGTTGTAAACATGTTTGCCCTAATATTGGGATCTAAATGTCATGTCCCTTTCTTATGATAGTAGAGTAACAATTCTAACTGAATTTAGAACATCAAGGGCTTAAGGCTAATAAAATAATATATTGATAAAACTCCTTAAAAATCATATGTTTTATTGATCATCAAAGGAATAAGGCATTTAGAGTCATACATTTATATAACGCTAAAAATAAAATAGGAGCTAGTATGACTAAGACCAATTAGCAAAACTTCATTACCCTCTTAAGAGATAGTTTCTTTCATCGGGTACACCGTAAAAAGGTATTAGTGTAAGGTAAAATCATAGATTCTATAACCCATTAGAATTTCAAATTTTTTATTTTTCTCCCAAAACCATGTTTACATGAATATATTGATTAGCCAAAATAAAGACAAAGTTAAGTAGATTGCTTTGATTTTTCTTTTTAAAAATTAATTCTTAAAAAATCACTAAGCCAGGTTATATAACAAACCTTAGCTTTACATTTGTCTAGTCTTTAATATTTAGTCTACATAATGACTATTATAAAGTAACTCTTAATTATAAAGCAAGAAACTAGAGTTTGCTAATGTTATGTGCTAGTATAAAGTAACCCCCTAATATGTTCTTTATATATTAAATCCGTATAATTAGGGTTTGAAGTGTAAACTTGCCAAACAAGCAAGTAAGGAGCTTAAGATCCTTACCTTAGGTGGTTAGCTAAGCTTGGACGAATGGGCAAAGCCTTGTTTGGCTCTATAAAGGTCATTTGGTAAGGTCAAGCCTTGAGTCCCTTTATGATCCACTTGGCTTGCCTAAGCCATACGACCTCTCTTAGGGCTACTCAACTTATGTCTCTCGGTTATGCCAAGTCTGATTCCCTACCCTAAAAAATTTCATTAATTAACATTTAAATGAATTTTACGTATATAAATATTACCTTAAAACATCTTTTAAAGGCTAAATAAGTCCAACTCATCCCTTTTAAATTCTCCAATCACTCATTTTATGTGTCTGACTTATTAGGCTTTCCATTTATGTTGGTAATGCATATAGGTTGTAGTCTTTAAATAAATTATCATTAGGATAAAATTAAATCCATTTAATTTATATCCTTATTCATAATTGACCTACCCTATTTTGTGCATATATCATTAGCAATATCTAGCATTACATCATGGACCCCAATTAATGAGAAGAGTCAAAGTAGTTTAACTATAACCTATTATGTGTGGTTATTGTAATTTGATCCATTTATCAAATTATGTCTCAATTAGATTAAGAGTATAAAGTAGTGTCAACTCTAATCTAATCTAAGTTTAGTTCATAAAAATGGGGGTTTTTTTTATAGGTAAAACCTAAGATAAATTATGAAAAATCATCGAGGTACTTATTGGTAAGGTGATACATTGGTAATGTCCCAAAATAGATGTATAGTCACCATCTACATTTAGTTAGGATAAAGTTTTAAGCAAGGAGAGTTATGCTTCAAATAGGTCTTGGAAGGCCTGACCCATTTTCACTCCATCAGAGATTCATATTTAGGAAAGTGTTAGGCATCCTAGGTCACTCATAGGGATTCAACCTTTATGTGAATCATTGGTTTGTTTACATGTTTGCTCTTTATTAATCAATTAGTCCATTTGAGTGGTCTTAACATACATCTGTGCTCCATTTACTTGGCCATCTATGCGAAACATGTATGCATAAGAAATAACCAAAGTGTCAAACATCATGAATCTTAAACCTGCAAAAGAGAGCCTAATTAGTCTTGTAACTCAAAGCATAAAAAATCTTAACCTATGAATAATCAATAAAGGAATAAGAGGAGTTAGCCTTCTTAATGAAGGTTTCATAAATTTTGCACATATCCCTCATATAATATGGACATAAAAGTGTGGGGTATGTAAAATATATATGCAAAAGGATGTCAGGAACCACATATCTAGATAAATGAGAGGTTAAACACATAAAGACATGCAAATGAGAAGTGGAGAAGATATAATATTAACCTAAGCAAATAATAAACTACCCTAAAACAATAAGAATCATAGAGCCATAAATCATTTGAGACCTTCTCCAGTCATTTTCATATGACTTTAAACCTTTGAGATGCAAGCATAAACTAATAGAATTAAAAAGAAAAAGAAAGCATGACAGTAGTACAGTGAATAATCAAAGTGGTATGTATCGACTAACTAGTGATCTATATAGACAACTAAGTAGCCTGCACTGATGACTAAGAGGTTTACACAGACTATTGGATCTGTTTGTAGCCCTTAAAAGGATTAATGCTCAAAACTAAAAAAAAAAAAAAAAGAATTAAGGGTAAGTGAAAGTAATGAAATGGCCTAAAGGTTAAATCTTGCCTTTAGATATACCTTTTTGGTGTGTTTCACCCTAAGAGAATGAAGGTTTCAATGGATGGAGGGGCTTAGCTTAATGTTTCCTTTGTATGAGTGAGAGAGATGGGTTGTGTTTTCTATGTTTAGGGTTTAATGAGTGTTCATTCTAGTAGAGTAACCTTAGGAAAAAATTAACCTTTTTCCCCTCTTATTTGAAAAGGTATTTATATAGATGAGGAGTAGGTGCACTTGTGCTTAACATATAGGAAAAAACTAATTCATATCCCTCTCTATTTCCTAAATGGTTAAGATCATGAAATGCTCTAGAATTTAGGGTTTCAAGTTGGCTGCACAATTAAGAGGTTCACCTAGTAGTTAACTAAGCCAGGCTAATCTATTATTCTATAAGGTTCTACCTTTTTGGACTTTTATGACATGGTTGCATAACCATTATATCTATCTATATAACTAAGTATATAGTTATGCATCCATCACCTATATGTTTAAAAAAGGCATGTGTGAGCGCCTTTAATTTTGGGGTTGTACTTGAATTAGTGGAATCTTACTTGTAGCTTCTTCCTTTTATCAATCAATAGGGCATCGAGAGGATGGGAGTCTTCATATTAGTGATAAACCGAATTCATGGCATATGTTGGATCAATGGGGGATCCTTTAGGCCTTATAGTTTTCAAAGCCTTAAGTCTATATGAGAGGTAATCGAGGGACCAAATGCGAGATAATACATTGGTACTATCCTTAAGAGATGTGAAATCACCACCCAACTTTAGTTGAGGAAAGAATTTAGGAAAGACAAAATCTGAACTTAATCTAAGTCAATTAGAAGGCCCATTTCATCTTCACCCCATCAGAGATTGGGTTCAAAAATTAGGTACGGTTTGGGGAAGAGGTTAGCCACCCTAAATTGCCCAGATATTGGGATCCGACCTTCAGGCATCTTTGGTTCACTATTAATGTTTTAACTGAGTTATTTATTAGTCCGATTAATGCCTCTAAGCATACATCTAAGCACAAATCCACTCAACAAATCAACTCATCAATTCTAGAGAAAAGGGATCATGCTTCATGGTTTAGGGATTTCATGCATCCATCATTCACATATTGCATCATTCCTAAGCATAACTAAAAGGGGTGGGGGATACGTAACATGGCATAAGGTTCTTATATTCATCATCCATTCACACACAATCTCATAATCCATAATGGGGAAATGATCAAGACCAAATTCATGGTCTAATTCCAAGTAATCACCTACACCTAAAAAAAGAAACAAGTTAGTGATAGGTCAATAAAAAAAAAAAGCAAACAAATAAGTAAAGAGAAATTAAAGTAAGAAAAGAAAGGCAAATAAGATCCATACCAAAACTCCATAGTCAAGGTATCCTAATATGTATCTAAGTCCATAATAACTAATATTTATCATCACATGCCAACATGTACAGCTTGTAACACATATAATAAAAAATGCATGAATCATGAATAAAAGAGATGAGATTGACATACATAAGGCTAGACATTTAGGGGATATTGATTAGCCTAATGTAAATATTCAACCAAGTGAGATCTTCGGGTCATTGAACCCTTCCCCACTTTGCTCATAAAGAGCTAAAAGATTTAGGGTAGAACTAAACATTACAGGAGTTAGAATGGCCACATCAAACTAAGGAATCAAAACATTAGAAATATTATTCACATGACTACACATGAACTTTAGCACAAAAAGGATTATTAAGGTCAACGGAAACTCAAGTTCTTCACTGGATCATTGCCCCAAGGTGTTGATAATAGAATAAAAAAATAACTTTAAGATAAAAAAATACGAAAATACAAAAGCATTTTAAGTAGAATAGTAAGAAAAGTCATTTAGAAAACCAACAAAACTCCATTTTTGAGGTGAATAGAGGTCCTAAGTCATTAGACCTCACCCCATTCTATCATTAGAGTGACAAATATCACAAGAAGTACCATAAAAAGAAAGATATTTGAAAGAAGAAAAAGAGAGTTTTGTGCTATATTGTAGGAAAACTGTGTTATACAATTATCAAGAAAGGTTATACAGCCTAAGAAAAGGGTTGTACAACCCACTAACAAGGTTGTATAACCCTAACTTTTTGGGTTTCCAAAAAAAAAAAAGAAAGGGGAAGGAAGAAGGATCCCGAGTATGTCTTAGTGATGTCTTTGCCTTCAAAAGCATATAACAAGTTTAATATTCTCTAAAAATGCTTAGGGTAATGCACAAATGTAAAGATAAAGGCCTAGCTCTACCTTGGAAAGAGTGGGGTGAGGTTAGAGTTTAGGTTTTCTATGTTTGGGGGTGTTTGAGAATAGATTTTACTAGAGTTTTATTAGGGTTTCCAAATGCCTTTTTCTTTCTCTTCAAAATGGGGGATTTATATTTGTTAGGTGGGTGCACAGTGTTAGAAATAGTTTTAGTTGCATCATGGACACGTTTAATCATAGAAAAAGAGTTTTGTACTAGAATTAAGGTTTATATGTGAGTCGTACAACCAAACATAGGTTATACATCCCTATGTCAGGGTTTTATAGCCTTAGGATTGAAAATGAGGGACCATTTCTAGAAGATTATTTAGATTGGGGTTTAGGAAAAGCTATACAACCTTAAATAAGGTTGTACAACCTTGCTTCATAGTTGTACAACCCTACTTGATGGGTTGTACAACCTATTAAGCTTGGTTGGTAGCCCTAGGCTAGGTTTAGGCTTAATCTTGGCTTTTCAAGGTTTCTTAGGGCCTTTCATAGGAAATTGCCTTTTTCATTATGAAGATTTGGTTTAATGATTTCATCATTAAGTTTTGCATCTCGAGGTCTAAAACCCGGTGCTTTCAGTTTGTTTCCCTACTTTATAGGGCTTAAAAAATAACATTTGAAAAAATGATAGTTTGAACAAGTCACAACAAAAGTAAAGTATGAAATGTAAACATCAGTAAGGATACCCAGTGGTATAAGTCTTTAGCATCTCCTCAAGTAGGTACTAAAGTTATTCTAGTAGCTTTCTACCAAGTATCGAGTGTTTTGACAGAAATGGTTCTAACAACTTTTAGCAGGTACTAGATGTTTTGGTAACTTTTCAGTAGCTCTCAAGTAGTTACTGAAGTGGTTTTAGCAGCTTTCTAGTAGGTATCCGATGTTTTGGTAAATCTTCATAGGTGCTTCAATTTTTTTGACTGATGATTTTGGTTTAGGGATGCCCCTTGAGTGGTCCTTGTGTCATTTAGGCCCTTTTGGCATTGGTAAAACTGAACATATACCCTTATAACGCTTCTGGTTATCCTGGGGGTTTGTTCTTATATGAAGGTAATGGACTTAGGGCCTAGATGATGAAGTGCTTCCTTGGTTCTTGCTATTTCTAGAAGAAATAGATCTTCCTTGAAAATACTTATGAGATCTTGGAAAGGGCAATTTTGTTATTAATAGATATATAGGTGGCCTTACTTGAATTAAGAAAATCGGGGTGTTCTTTAGGTATTCTAAAGGGAATGATGGTATTTTGATAATTTGGGTGCTCTGGAGTCTTTTGGAAAGCTAGAGGCATTTTGGTAATTTGACCGTAATTGGGCTTGATAAGAAAATGGGGTATTTTAGTAATTTAGTCATATTAGGCTTAATGAGAAACTAGGGTATTTTGGTAATTTGGTCATATTAAGCTTGATGAGAAATTGAAGGGTATTTTAGTAATTTGGTTGTAATTGGGCTTAATAAGAAGCTAAGGGTATTTTGGTAATTTAGCCTTAATTTAGCTTAATGAAAAGCTAAAAGTATCTTGGTAATTTGGCCATAATTAGGTTAAAAGCGATGCTAGAGGTATTTTGGGCTAAGCAGAAAGTTGGGCTCGCCAAGCTAAGAAGAGTGTTAGGCCTGTCAAGCTTAGCCAGGGTAGGCTCGGCCCAGCAGGGCTGTCCAACCCGGGGCCACTATAATAGGTCTCTAAAAGTGACTCACCTTCATTTACGTCATTCTTCTTCCCTCTTTAAGCTTTATATCTCTAGGCTTTAAACTTAGCTCCTAGGCTACCTTGGCTCTTTCAAGCGGCCGACATGGTCGAGTTTCATGACAATAAGATGTTCAACGTTTAAGAGGACTTTCCTGACGAGGACTTCCTAACTCTTGAGGCCCTAAATCAACTGTAATCTTTGTGGGGATTCAAACATGAGAGCCTGCTAAAGAATATGATTGCAAAGACGATTCCTTCGAGTTTTCATCCAGTCAACGACACTCCTACCATCTATAATTTATACCATCACCTTGCAAGAGCCACCTCAAGAGCGGTAGATGTCCTTTTTCCTTCTTTTCAATTTATTTTTTCCTTGCACTTTGTCACTATAGACTTTAAGCATAACCTTCTTTATTTTAGTGAAATTTATTTTGAATATGGATAATTGCCCTGATTTATGTGCCTTAGGTTTAAACTTTAGAACCTACATAAAGAGATCATTGAAATTAATTCACAAAAAGATTCCTGAGTAATTAGGGTACATACCTCAATGACAAATTTATTATTGTCTTCACACTTGCCAAGCTCATGGTGTTTTGTTCCGATTTTTTTGAACCCTAACAACTAGGATTCACTATCCTTTATTTTGTGAGTTGTTATAATTATGCAAAATGACCCATACATATATATTTTATTGCCTCTTTCTTTTCCTCTTTAAAGGATTATTTCCTTCTAGAAAGATGCAGCTCTAACGATCTTATTGGATCATTGGGTCGTACATTAGACCCCTGAGTCGTGACCCATCTAAAGGAGACCGAATATGGACTTCATGCGGATGCTACCTGATGAGACATAGGGGATCAACTTATTGATGGTGCACACATTGGTAAAGCGATGGATGGATATGATCTACACCTTTCATCTACCCTTAATTGGCAAGATTACCATCACTCTTGAGGACTTCACCTTTTTGACCAGGTTACAGTTTGTAGGCATTCCTTTGCCTACTGAATTCGATGTACATTATCCATTTCTTTAATGAGATTATTTATGGAAAGCCTTTGGCTGCGTTCCCATATGGAAAGGGAGTGGGATCGTAATAAGGTCGTCATTCAAATTGATGCTTCTATTATCACCAATGATAGTCCCGCTAGGGTCGTCGATCAACATGCGCATTGCTATTTATTATATGCCTTGTTAGTATATATGTTCTCAAATGCTTTTAGAGTGGTAAAGCTATGTTTAGTGCCCATGTTGTAAGACCTGAGCTTGTCGAACTATTTTGACTAGGGGTCCGCGGCACTAGCATACCTCTACCATTACCTTGACTGATGCTTCTTAGGCCAAGGCTACATGTGCAGTGCTTGGAGAGTCTTAATCATGAGTATTATTGTTTTCCCTTATTCTTTGCACTTTGGTCATACTTCATTATGTTAATGCTCATATTATTCCTTGTTGACAAGCGTGGGTCGTCGAGTTAGGCCTACCACAAGGACTAGATCCTGTGGACAGTGTGGAGGGTGACCACCCTCATTTTGTACGATGGAGTATAGTGATCTATGAAGATTCTCCCATGGCTATCAAGTGTGCGCACTTAAACACAATAATAATGGACCATGTATTCTTCCTGCATTGACATCATTATGTTAGTCATGATTATTTATCATACTGTTTGGTCTTATACTTATAGTGATTTTATGTCCTTATTGCAATTGTGCCTCGACTGAAGGGGTTTTGTAAAGACTTAATTGCTAGAGGTGGTAGAGGTAGAGGTCATCTCATGAGATCATCGATTGATGGCAGGGGCCTCCATTTAGGAATGGTATCTAAGGGAGTGCATTTTTTGCTAGCGCAATGGTTTAGACCAGTGACTTGTCCCATAATGTCCACCCACTAGTTTATTCTAGGTAAGGGATCTCAGGGGAGCGAAGCTGGCTACAACCCTATGTTACATGTTTAGGGAGTAGGTATCATTTGCGAGAGTCCCTTATAGGTCTTCAATGATTAACACACTCATAGGGAGCCTTCATTTGACTGAGGTAGCAATCTGTAAGTTTTTTTACTATGCACATGATGAGGAGATTGCCTTATAGCATATGGGTCGAGATACCACTGACCAAAAGTCCTTTTGCTTTTACTTATGGATATGGCTTGACTGGCATTTGGGGTCCCAAATAGGCCTACAAATATGCTTTATGGTGTATAAAGCCTATAGTGGTAGGTGTTTTGGCCTTCATGCTAGACAACCTGGTACAGTCATGCATGGCTTCATTAACTAGGTCGATGATGTCACTACATATCACCCGGTCTATTAGTGCTTTTGAGCCAGCCGAAACCATCCATTTAAATGCCTTGTTTCTTTGCATTTATTGTGTCTTGATTGCATTACAAATTATACTTCTGAGAATGTTTTCCTTTTCCCCTTTTGTAGATTTCTTGTGTCCACATAGAGGTTACAGTCGATTTGATCGTCGCTCTAAAGAGGGTAGTGATATAGCAGACTCGCTCTCTGTATGTTAGTGAAAAAAACAATGCATCTATGCATACTCATGGTTCATGCTTTTGTGTGTTTTGTATCCTATATGTCTTAACCCTTGTGCTTTCAACAGGAGACAATCCAACGCTAGAACCATGAGCTTAAGGAAAAGGATCAGTGCATAGTAGAGGCAAAGATAAAGATGGAGCGCTAAGCCTAGGCAGTTAAAGATCATGGTTATGTGGAGACAAATGACAAAACTAAGATTCTGAGATGACACCTTCCAGAAGCGGAGGCAACTGAGCTGGCGAGACCTCCACCCTTTAGTTTTTTAGGATATTTTTCTTTTTTTTTTCATTCTAGTACAATGCATTTGATATATATTTGGACAGCCACACATTTATTAGGCAATTTAAAAGCCTTTTTTTTATGTGCTTGCTTAGGACATTTTAGAATAAATTGAGATGGCATTGCCTCCAATTTTTTTATTGAACTTTGATATTTTATATGGCAATGCAAAAATCTAGTTCTCTTCCCCTGAATGTGTGTCTTTGAACATGTGTTGCTAATTCTTTAACACATATGCTTCACAAAACAAATGCCTAAGCTGTCATTAAGCTAAAGGCCATAGGAGGGCTGCTTATTTTGTCTCCATAAGTTGAGGGTTGTACACCTTGAAAAATGGGTTGTACAGCCCAGGGGTTATGCCCTTTTGCTATAAAAGCCAATTTCAAGCTTGCTCTCTTCAATGGTCCGACCTACCATGGGCAGGTCTTTTTGCTCGTCACTACCTCTCTTCTCTTTGTCTCGACCTATATTTCTTGTTAGTGGCCTGTGACTTATGGGACTTCACTACCCGTACCTTTTACATTGGGGATATAAAAATCTATCATTTGCTATAGAAGTTTGGCACAATTTTTGACTACCATGTCATAACAATAAATCGAATTGCAGTGCCTTAGCTTGGTATCCTAGATATCAAAAAAATGGTGGAGCTATTTGACTTGCAATATGAAGAGGTACCTAAGTATACATTAGGTAAGGAAAAGATCCTCATGTCTCCTTTTATCACTTTTTTCCCTTCTAGAGGCCATGCTAGAGCAGCTCAGACTGGCATTAAAGCAACCATTCTAATGGGCGAGTATCTACAAAGGAAGGATGATGGTGAGATTGATTTGCTGATTTTACCACTTTTAGAAGGAGTGGAGTCAGGGAGGACCCTCATCCCAGCGATTGTAGAAGAGACCATCATGGAACTAGATAGAGTGTCTTTGGGTGTTAATGATTCTTTCATAGGGAGCCTACTGTTGCTTTAGGTATGAATTTTCCTTGCAGCATCATTCCTTGTGATAAACTTTCTTTTTCTTTCTTTTTATTTTTTTTCTTTTTATTGCCCTAACTTTTCCCTGTACCGACCTTACGAGCTTTCAATCCAGCGGGTTGCTCATTTTTGCTTAGGCTGCCTTTTCGGGTTTTTAACCTTATGAGCATTTTTTATTTTATTTTTATTACTTTTCCTCTTTCCTTTTTTCTTTTTTTCTTTATTTTGTTCTTTTTTTTATTTTTCAAGATATGGTTGCAAGATAGACTAAGACTATTGGTTGCCTCGACTATGGATGCAAGGCTTTAATAACAACAACATCATTGAAACTGCCGCCTTACTAGACTAGCCACCACCAAAGCTGAGTGGGCTGAATAGATGTCCCATGTCACTGCCACTGACATCCGTTAGAACTCTCTATGGTGGAACCTATCGTGCCTTACTCTATGAACTTATGGAGACTGTGTTAGCCTTCCTACTTTGGCTTCGGGCACATTTTACGACCCTACTCATGTACATTGTCAGTTTAGCAATCTCTAATTTGAGGTGCAGTTGCTCCTTTCATTTGTCAAGGGCTCTTTGACTTAGCATTTCTTCAAAGAGGTTGCGACCACTTGGATCAATTGCCATATCAAAGATTTCTACATTGGTCAAGGCCTTTAGCCTAACAAAAATGCAAACTACATGGCATACTTGTGCAACCTTTAAAGCTACAGGTGCCACCTCAACAAACAATAGACAATGATCTTTTATAAGAGAAAAACTTTCTTATATTTAATTCTAATTCAAAGACATGTATGACTAAATTTACTCTAATTATGCAAATATATTTTCATATGATATTATACTTAGCACAAATCACTTACATTTTGCACATCACACATTAATTGAATGCATGACTTCTATTTTTAACACTGATACATTAGATCATCTAATTGTCTTGCTCAATGCCTTTATCGGCCTGGTCCTCTGCTCATTCATACTTTATCGCCCAACTGTCTTGCCAATGATTCCCTAATGGTTAGTCTCACTCTCTGGGCTTTTACTATATCCATTTTGGTCATTCTTATGCTTTAAATTTTGCCTAATTTGCCCTTTCAGGTTATCGACTTGCCAAGCTTTTCTTCTTCTTCTTTTTATTTTTATTCATGCCCTAATTTTTGCCTAAGTTGCCTTTTCGAGTTTTTGACTTAACAAGTTTTTTTCCTTTTCCTTACACTTCACACGAAATACTTCTTAAGGTGGTCTAAATTCATTGGCTTGATGAATTCATTCAAATCCATAATGGCTAATTTCACCATGTTGTTTGGGTAGATTTCCTTGACAATGTATGGGCCTTCCCAATTCAGTCTGAATTTCCCTCGGTGATCTTGAGTTCATGGTTTGACTGCCATCAGCACTAGATTACAAACCTTTATAATAGCCCTAACCTTCTTTTTAAATGTATGGGGCATCTTAACCTGATACAACTAGATGTGATATAGGGCCTTTAACCTATTTTTGTCTAGCAGAGCCAACTATTCAAATCTTTTTCTTGCCTATTGGTACTCAGGGACGTTTGATTCGATCAATACTCATAAAGACTTCACTTTCAACTCAATTGGTGGTACGACTCCATCCCATACACCAAAAAGTATGGTGTCATCCTAGTTGATGTCCTCGCCACAGTTTGATAACCCCACAAGGCAAAGGGTAATTTCTCAAAGTATCTTTGTATGTCTCTACCATCATGGCAAGGATATTTTTGACATTCTTATTTGTCACTTCCACTACTCCACTAGTTTGCAGTTTGTAAGGTGACGACATGTGGTGGACCACTCTATATTTTCTCAACATGTTTTTGACCTTTACCTAGAAATGGACACCATTATCTAAAACAATATGGTGCAACACACTGTAACGACATATGAGGCTCTTCTCCACAAATCATGCCATCTACTTTGCCCCCTAGTTTATTAAAGGGTTTAGCCTCTACCCACTTTGAAAAGTAGTCCAATACCACTATAATATACTTATGCTTCCTTGTAGAAGCCAGTATGACTTCTTCAATTACATCAATGCCCATGTTGCAAATGGCCAAGGCGAGGTTAGATTCTGCAACTTGATTGACAATAAATGATTGAGACTATTATGAATTTGACATTTATGGCAGCTTTAAACATTTTGAATACAGTCATGCTTCATAGTAGTCCAATAATAACCTAGTCTCAAAATCTATCTTGCCAACACTTTCTCATTCATATAAGGACCACAAACTCCTGTATGCACCACCTTTTTTACCTTATGGGCTTTTTCCTTAGCCAGGCATCGAAAATGAATCCCATCAGGCATTCTCTTATACATTACCCCATCGTACATCATAAACTATGAAGACAACCTCCAAATCACATCCTTATCCTTCTTCTCAATTCCTTCTAGATATTCATCGCCTTCTAAATACCTTTATATATCAAAATACCAGGGGCAATTTTCCATTGACACCTACATCACCCCTGCACCCATGTAACCCAGATCGAAGTGTGATAAGTGGCTTCATGGGCATCGCCTTAGGCCCTTTGTAAACAAAGACCAAAGTGGTTAAGGCATCAACCATTGCATTTTCTTCTATTAGTAGATGATGAAATGTGTTCCTTTAGAAATTCTACATCAATCCTTTTACATGTTCTAGGTATAAGGCCAAACATTCTTCTTTTAACTCCCACTTATCTGTTATTTATGAAATGACCAATAATGAATCTCCTTAGGCCTTTCACAAATAAAGTCCAAAGTGGCTAAGGCATCAGCCATTGCATTTTCTTCTCTTGGTAGATGATGAAATGTGATCCTTTGAAAATTCTGCATTGTTGGACTAGGGTAATTAACCCTAAGTCTTGGACCTCTTTTGATCTTAACAAAGGGGATTGATCAATTCTAATGTTTCAATTTAGTATTATTTTGTAGTTTTTTTTTTAGTCTTTAAGATGGAAGTTGGATAGAGATCTTAGTCTTCAAAGAATATAAAGTGACTTCTAAATTGCGATCGCAATCTAACATTCGCGATTTCGATACATGAGAAAACTTGCTAGAAAATCATACAGATGAAATCGAGGAGTCATTCTCGGCCATGACTCATCCAAAAAAAGAACTCCAAAAGTGACAGATGAATTTGCAGTGTAAAGTTTGCCTCAGTCGCGATCGCGAATTTCAAAGTAACTCAAGATGCAATCAAGTCCACAATCACAGCTTAACAAGTGTCATAGGTAACCGCTGGAAGTCAAAAATAGTGATGGAAACTTATTGGTAGCAACTGCAAGCCCAAAAGAAGAAGATGAACACTTTTGGCAGAGGAATTTACATCCAGAATTGCATCATATACAAGATAAATCGTAACCGCTACTTTTGAGAGCAGATGAAAGGCAACGACTATATTTTCCTGATAAACTAATTAGAAGCTGCCATGTGGACTAGCTGTTAGACACAAACGGGGTTTTCCTTCTGGAATTTAAAATTGCGACCGTGAATGAGTATTAACGACAGCGAATCAAGACTGTCAAGCATTTTGATGCAAAAATCTGTCTAACACACTTTAATGATTTTGTATCAGTTTTATTGCAACGTCTCTTTGGTGGGTGAGGCTATAAATACCTCACCAAACATATGTAAATTTAAGAGAATTGATAACTTTGTAACCAAACTCTTGTAATTTTGCTACTCACTCTTTTCTATTCTTTAAGTCATTGTTGGTGTGAGTATAAACACCAATTGTAATAGGTTATAGTGTGAGCCTGTCAAAACACTATGAGAGGTTATTGTGTGAGCTAGTTAAAACACAAGTGTATAGGTTATTGTGTGAGCCTTCAAAACACAAGTGTGAAAGT
This sequence comes from Omphalea diandra, assembly GCA_949677035.1. NCBI lineage: Eukaryota > Viridiplantae > Streptophyta > Magnoliopsida > Malpighiales > Euphorbiaceae > Omphalea > Omphalea diandra. The sequence goes on along the minus strand of CATIWR010041028.1, from coordinate 15,234 downwards.
TTGGTGTAAGCTTAAAAACACCTTTGAAAGATAGTGGAAGACCCAATTTCTAATAATTGAGGAGTGGACATAGGGTTGTTTATACTGAACCACTATAAATTGTGTGTTTCTTTCCTACTCATTTCTTTTCTCTTTCCAATTTTAATTTTTTATACACCAATTCAACCCCCCCTCCCTCTTAGTGCCTAAGGCCAACAAGTGGTATCAGAGCCTAATTTCATAATCAAACCTTCATTGGGTGAATAAAGATTATGGCACAAGAGGGAATCCACTAACAACTCAAGCCTTACTTTGATGGAACAGACTATACTCATTGGAAGTATAGGATGAAGTTCTATCTTGACATAGATGTGGTGGACCTTTGGGATGTGGTCATCAAGGAATGGAAGCCACCCATCAGAGTTGTGAATGGTAATGAAGAATTAATCCCAAGGAAAGAATAGGTTGAAGCTCATCGGAGATCAAATGATAAGAACAAGAGAGTAATGGCCATTCTTTTAAGCTCACTCTCTCAACAAGAGATTGGAAAGTGCAATATTGTCAAACAGCTCATGCCATTTGGAAGACTCTAAAGAACTATCATGAAGGCACAACTCTAGTCAAATCAAGTCATTTGGAGATGTATGTCACTAAATAGGAACTCTTCATGATGAAGGACAATGAGAGGATCACGGAAATGATAAATAGACTCTTGTCCATTGTCACCAACATGAAGAAATTTGGAAGAGCTAGAGTTTGGTGCTAGAGTTTACAGCATACAAGAGTCAAATCCGGAGATTGGAAAGTTTCCAACCGATGTGTTGATAGGCAAACTCTTAACTCATGAGTTGGGCTTACAAAAAGATGAACAAATAAAGAAGTTAAGAGGCCAAGGAGACAAACAGGAGAAAGAGAGAAAAACCATGGCTCTTAAAGCTTCAACAAAAGAGAAAGAGGTAGAGATCACCTCAAGTGATGAAGATAGTGACAAGGAAGAAGAAGAGTTAGCAATGATCTCTAGGAGGACAAAGGAGTTAATCAAGAGAAGAAAAGAAAGAAAAGGCTTCAAGAAGACAGCTCCTAATCCAAGAGAGAAATCTAATGATGTCACTTGTTATGAATGTGGCAAGCAAGGCCACATCAAGTATGAGTGTCCTAAGTTAAAGAAGAAGAAGAGATGGGACAAGGAGAAGAAGAAGAGTTTTCAGCCATTTGGGATGAAAGCTCAAGTGAAGAAGAGAAAGAAGGAGAAGTTGCCAACATAAGCTTCATGGCACAAGAATATTTTACAAATGAGGTAAGTTCTTCTTTCCATTCTCATTCTGATTTCAAATTTGATGAGATAGATGAAGAGCTTTTAGAGGCTCTAACCATGAGGTGCGACAAATACAAATCACAAGTAAAAACTTATAAGAAAAGGAGTTCAAAATTAGAAGATGAATACAAGACTCTTAGTGATCTTGTAAATGAGTTGAGGACTTCTAATGAAGAACTCAAAAAATCAGTAGAAAAAATTTCCACTTCATCTTCTTTTATGGCTTCATTAAGAAAGAAGAATGACACTTTTAAAGGAGAAGTCATTGAGCTTAGAAGCTCAATCTCTAAGTTTCATAAAGGAAAAGAAGCCTTGGACACATTGATTGTGTCACAAAGACCACCTCTAGTTAGACATGATTTAGGCTTTAATGGAGCCTCCTCATCATCTCATACCATATTTGTTAGATCTTCAAAATCTCAAACATCTAGCATTGAGGTAATTGGGAAGAAAAGTGCTTCTAGCACTAAGCCTCCTAAGCCTAAGGGCAAAAGGAAGACTCTCCCAAGCTCTAGAGCCAAGACTCAAAGAGCTAACCATGCCTACATTTACAACAAAAAGCATGGTCACACTCATAAAAAATTTTCTACTCATCATACATGCTCACACATGCATTCACATGACCATGGTATGAGAAGGCCTCCTACTCATACTAAATTTATGTAAAGGAGAAAGACTCCTTAGTCTAAACTCCAATGCCATTATTGCATGAGATTTGGACATATTAATATTTATTGCTAAATTAGGAAGGCTCACCTTAAATTAGAGGACCCTTCATCTTCTAACCCCTAAGGACCCAAGTATACTTAAATACCTAAGAAAAGGTAACTTATTATTATTATGCAGGGGAATGTGGCAACCACCAAATCAAGCAATTTGCATGTGGATAGTGGATGTTCTAAGCACATGACTAGAAATAGAAAGCTATTCATGGCATTGAAAGAAAAAGAAGGTGGAGATGTCACATTTGGTAACATTGCCAAGGGTAAGGTAATTGGCATTGGAGCCATTGGTAAGAATGGATGTTCTTTAATTGATAATGTTCTTTTAGTTAGTGGCTTACAACATAATTTGTTAAGTGTAAGTCAATTGTGTGACAAAGGTAATAAGGTCACCTTTGATCCTAGAGAATGTCGAATCACCATTTTAGTGGATGATGAGGTTATTTTCAAGGGTGAAAGAAAAGGCAATACCTTCTCAATTGACTTAGACAATTTGGCTAACTAATCTTTTAAGTGTCTTATGTCTTTGAGCAATGAAACTTGGTTGTGGCATAGAAGGCTTGGGCATGCAAGCATGGATCTTCTTAAAAGCCTATCCAAAGGAAAGTTAGTGGAAGGACTTCCGAAGCTAAACTTCTCCAAAGACAAGACATATGGTCCATGCCAAATGAGGAAGCAACACCATGTCTCTCATAAAGCTAAAAATGTTGTAAGTACATCTAGACCACTTCAACTTATCCATATGGACTTGGTAGGATCTACTAGAAGTGCTAGCTTAGGTGGAAAGCATTATGCACTTGTCCTTGTAGATGACTACTCTAGGTTCACTTAGGTATCTTTTCTAGCTCATAAGAATGATTCATATAATGCTTTCAAAAGTTTTGCAAAAAGGGTTCAAAATGAAAAAGGGTACTTCATATCTTCTATTTGAAGCGACCATCGAAAGGAATTTCAAAATGAGTCATTTGAAAATTATTGTTTAGAGAATGAAGTTTTTCATAATTTTTCAACTCCTAGAACACCACAATAAAATGGTGTTGTAGAGAATAAAAATAGAACATTAATAGAAATGGCTCGAACAATGCTCAATGAGTATTCTCTACCAAATTATTTTTGGGTTGAAGCCATTAATACCTCATTTTATATTGCAAATAGAGTTTTCAAAAGACTCATTCTCAATAAAACATCTTATGAGCTTTGGAATGGTAGAAAATCCAAGATTTCATACCTAAGAGTATTTGGATGTAAGTGTTATATTTTGAACACCAAGGATAAACTTAGGAAATTTGATTCCAAGACCAATGAAGGAATCTTCTTAGGTTATTCCACCACAAGTAAAACATATAGAGTCTTTAATAAAAGTATAATGGTAATTGAAGAATCTATGAATGTTGTTTTTGATGAATCTAGTAAACTTGATCTTGGGAAAGGATTTTTGTTAATGATCTTATAGGTGATCTTAAAAAGCTGGAATTGGATTATTCTACAAGAAGAGTTGATAAAGAAAAGGAAGAAAGTGATTCATCAAGAGTAGATGAAGACCAATATCAACATCAATAAGAAAATGAGCCAAGACAAGATCTACCCAAATATTAGAGATTCTCCAAGTATCACCCCAAGGACTTAATTCTTGGTGATACTTCTAAGGGTGTAAGTAATAGATCTCAACTTTTAGATAATAATCTTGCATTTATTTCTCAACTTAAGCTAAAGTCAATTGACAAGGCTCTTAATGATGAGAGTTGGGTACTTGATATGCAAGAAGAACTCAATCAATTTGAGAGAAACAAGGCATGGGAACTTATCCCTAGGCCTAAAGAACACCCAATTATAGGTTATAAGTGGGTGTTTAGGAACAAGTTAGATGAGCAAGGTCTCATTACTAGAAACAAGGCTAGATTGCTAGATTGGTTGCTAAGGGATACAACCAAGAGAAAGGCATAGACTATGATGAAACCTTTGCCCCTATTGCAAGATTAGAGGCCATTAGGATTCTCTTAGCATTTGTGTGTCATATGAATTTTAAACTTTTTCAAATGGATGTGAAGAGTGCTTTCTTAAATGGCATCATAGAGGAGAAGTCTATGTTGAATAGCCTCCTAGTTTTGAATCTCATTATTTTCCAAACCATGTTTTTAAATTAAACAAAGCCTTATATAGTTTGAAACAAGCTTCAAGAGCTTGGTATGAAAGGCTTAGTTCATTTCTCTTAAAAAATGATTTTGAGAAAGGAAAGGTGGACACCACACTTTTTATCAAAAAACACAAGCATGATATGTTAATCGTTCAAATCTATGTTGATGATATTATCTTTGGTGCTACTAATGAATCTCTTTGTGAGGATTTTGCTAAGTGTATGACTAGGGAATTTGAAATGAGCATGATGGGAGAGCTCAAATTCTTTCTCGATCTATAAATCAAGCAATCCAAGAGAGGGATCTTCATCAACCAAGCCAAGTATATAAAGAAAATGCTAAAGAAATTTGAAATGGATGGTTGCAAAGTAGCTAAAACTCTAATGAGCAGTACCATCAAATTAGATAAGGATGAATCGGGTAAAGAGGTAGATGAAAAGAGATATCGAGGTATGATTGGATCTCTACTTTATCTTACTGCTTCTAGGTCGAATATCATGTTTAGTGTTTGCATGTGTGCTAGGTTCCAATCCTTTCCTAGAGAATCTCATTTGAATGTTGTTAAAAGGATCTTTAAGTATTTGCATGACAAAATACACTTAGAGTATGTGGTAACAGGTTGTTGTTGTACCTAAGTTCTTTGGATGAAACAACAATTGAAGGATTTTGGCAAAGTAATTGATCACATTCCCATTAAATGTGATAACACAAGTGCGACAAATCTCTCTAAGAATCCCATCCAACACTCTAAGAGTAAGCATATAGACATTAGACATCATTTTCTTAGAGATCATATGTAAAAAGGGTGATGTTGTGTTAGAATTCATTGACACAAATCATCAACTTGCAGATATTTTCACTAAACCTCTAAATGAAGAAAGGATGAACTTCATTTAGAAAGAATTGGGAATGTTTGATAGAAGCTCCCTAAAGTGAAATTTTTGATCTTATGATTGATTGTTATGTGTGTTATGCATGAGTGATGATTGTATGAATAGTTTTATTATTTATTTCTAGTGGATCACATGTTTTCAAAATTTTTCATCCTTATCCTTGCTGACTCATAATTCGCGATCACTATTCATTATTCACGGTCATGAATTACAAGTCAATATCACCCGACTGTCAAATATTAATTCGTGGGCATGAAATTTGCGCTCCACCGCGAATTTTGGTTAGTTTTTCAAAAATATGATCGTTAACATGCCTTTGCACGAGAAAAATTTATCCGTTACTCATATTTTCCAAAATTCGCTATCTCGACTCATGAATTTGAGGACTCGACTTAGGGTAACCGCTTAGACAATTAAGTGATTTGATTGCCAATAGTTTTCTCTCTTCATTTAATTCATTTCTAGTCGTTTATGACCGTTTTCACACCCCTTCAAGCCTATAAATACCTCCTTCAATAGTGTTTTCATCACTTCACTACCAAACACTCTTTCTCTCTCTAAAAATCTCTTAAGCCCTATTCCTCTCTTGCTATGGCTCCCAAGAAATTCTCCAAGGCTCACAAGGGCAAGGCAGTGTATCAACCCTCTACACCTCCTACCCTCCATCTCATGAAGAGAATCACCAAGGAAGAAAAAGAAAGATTCAAGGTGAACTCCTCCAAAGTGATTCTCCTAAACAAGATTCCATTGACATTCATGTCAGAAACTTTGGGCATTAATGCAAAGATTAGAGGTTTTCTCTCCAATTTGGGATGGAACGAGTTCATATTCTGAGATGAACCCAGATATGAAGAAGTCGTACGTGAATTTATGTGCACTGTGCAACTAAGCTGAAAATCCGATTCGAGAGTCGGCTAGTACGGGTTAGTGTTACGGGCCTTTGGCGACCTTTTTTTTTTATTACATTCAACCAATTGTCTTCCCTGTTTAACTTGCAAGTTAGAGAACACATTCCCTTCATCATCTCCGTACTTGACGTTATCTACTCTAAATTTTGGTCGGAGATTTCCATCGAAAGCAAACACAACCCCCGCTCTTCTTTATCCAAACACATCAAAACCCTACCCCTATGGATCCTTCATCGCATCATCACCTTTTCCATCAATGCAAGAGGTGATGGTAATGAGAAGGTTTTTCAAAAAGACTTGGCAGTCTTGTTTTGCCTTGTCCAAAATTAACCCATCCAAACTGGTCGTTACCTTATGGATCAATTGATCCATATGAGTACGAAACCCAAAAGCCAATTTCTTTTGCCCTTCCACATAACAACCATCTACGGCTTTGTTGGAGCACTTGATGAGGAGAAAGAGAAATTCCTCACCAAGAAGCTCCTTCCCTTTTAAAACTTCCTAGATGTAACCTATCTCATAAATGCCAAAGCCATACATCCGGACACAAACATCTATACCCTTGGTACAATATAAGCGAAAAAGATGGAAACCTCCCAAGCTTCCAAGCAAAAGAGGCTTCAAATTGAAAAAGGCAACATACAAGTCCCTCATTCTTAACCAAAAACCAAGACAAAGTTGTCTCTTGCCACCATTGATCACAAGTTGGACAAGCTAATGAGGATGATGAAGAGAAGGTTTCAATTTAGTGTTGAATTGCAATTTTTTTGTTAGTCTTTAAGATGGAAGTTGAATAGAGATCTTGGTCTTCAAAGAATGTGAAGTGTCTTCAAAGAATGTGAAGTGACTTCTAAATCGTGATCATAATCTAAGATTTGTGACCGCGATACATGAAAAGACATGCTAGAAAATCAGACAGATGAAATCACGAACTCATTCTCGACCGCAACTCATCCAAAAGAAGAACTCCAAAAGTGACAGGCGAATTCGCGGTGTAAAGCTTGCCTCAATCATGACCGCGAATTTGAAAGTAACTCAAGATGCAATCAAGTCTACAATCACAGCTTGACAAGTATCCTAGGTAACCATTGAAAGTCAAAAATCATTATAGAAACTTGTTGGTAGCGACCGCGAACCCAAAAGAAGAAGATAAACACTTTTGGTAGAGGAATTCGTGTCTAGAGTCGTGTCTTGTACAAGATAAATCGCGATCAATACTTTTAAGAGCAGGTGAAAGGCAACGACTATATTTTCCTGATGAACTAATCAGAAGCTGCCATATGGACTAGCCGTTAGACACAAATGGGGTTTTCCTTCTAGAATTTGGAATTCGCGACTACAAATCAAGACTGTCAAGCATTTAATACAAAAATCTATCTAGCACACTTTGATGATTTTGTACCAGTTTTATTGCAACATCTCTTTAGTGGGTAGAGGCTATAAATACCTCACCAAACAAATGTAAATGTAAGAGAATTGATAACTTTGTAACCAAACTCTTGTAATTTTGCTACTCACTCTTTTCTAGTCTTTAAGTCATTGTTGGGTGTGAGCATAAACACCAATTGTAATAGTTTATAGTGTGAGCCTGTCAAAACACTAAGAGAGGTTATTGTGTGAGCCTGTTAAAACACAAGTGTAAAGGTTGTTGTGTAAGCCTCAAAACACAAGTGTATAGGTTATTGTGTGAGCCTTCAAAACACAAATGTGAAAGTTTGGTGTAAGCTTGAAAACACCTTTGAAAGATAGTGAAACACCCAATTTCTAAGAATTGGGAAGTGGACATAGGATTGTTTATACCTGAACCACTATAAATTATGTGTTTTTTTCCTACTCATTTCTCTTCTCTCTTTCCAATTCTAATTTTTATACACCAATTCAACCCCTTCCCCCTTTCTTGGTGCCTAGGGCCAACATGCATCAATCCTTTTACATGTTCTAGGTATAAGGCCAAACGTTCTTCTTTCAACTCCCACTCGTCTGTTATCTATGAAATGACCAATAGTGAATCTCTAAACATCTTTATTGCCTTATCCCTTATTTGCTTCAAAAGTTCGAGCCCTAGTGCATATGCTTCATACTCAGCCATATTATTAGTCACATTGTATTTAAGCTTTTTGGTTATTGAAAAGAGCTCTCATTCTCATGAAATCATAACTACTCTTTCATCTAACCCTTTCTTGTTTACTGCTCGATCAAAGTAAATTCTCCACCATAGAGATTCGATTGCTCCTAACTCCTTATATGGAAATTGGAGAGGCTTAAATTCTCCTTCTTCAAAGGGTTGTTATGCCAAATGCTCCGAGATTGCCTGTTCTTTGATCACCTTCTTAGCCACATACTTAATGTCAAATTTAGTCAACATGATTAACCACTTTGCCAATATTTTAGAGAAGGAGGGAGCCTCATATAGGTATCTAACTGGGTCTAGTTTTGAAATCACCTCCATAATACATGACTAAAGTAATACCCCAACTTATTTGTTGTCTAGACCAGTGCCAGATAGGTTTTCTCTATCAGATTATACTTCTCTTCATTAGGTAACTACTTCTTGTTAAGATCATATATTACGTGTTCATTCCCTGCTTCTTCTTCTTAAGCTAACATCGCAACTACAGACTATCTTCCACTATTAGATACAAAGTTAGAGGTTTTTTAGGCCTCAGTGGCTTCAATGCTGGTGGGTTACTCAGATAATCTTTTATTTTCTCAAAGGCCTTTTGACATTGTTCATTCCATTCCATCAGTTGATCCTTCCTTAGCAACTTGAAAATGGGTTCATGGATAGGGGTCAATCTCATTATGAACCAATTGATGTACTACAAACAGCCCAAGAAACCTCATACTTCTTTCTCTATCTTAGATGCGAGCATATTTTGAATTACCTTCGTCTTATCGGGATCTATTTCAATGCCTTTTTCACTAATTGTGTGTCCCAACAACTTACTAGAGATAACTCCAAACACATTTTTTTTTTCAAATTTAACCTTAAATTGTACTCGTCGACTCTTTTCAGGAACTTCTCTAGAGCTTTAAAATGCCCTTCCTTTGTTTTTTACTTCACCATAATGTCTTCCACGTTTACCTCCATCTCTTTATGGATTAAGTCATGTAATAAGGTCGTCGCCATTCACTAGTATGTTGCTCTCTCATTCTTTAACCCAAACGATATCCCCTTATAACAGTATGTCCCTCATCCATTATGAAGGCTATCTTTACCTTATCCGTGATGGCCATAAGAATTTAGTTGTACCTAGAGGAATACATAACACATGTTATGGTGCTATCAACTAATACGTGAATATGATATAAAGGAAAGTCATCCTTTGGGCATGCTTTATTTAGATCATTGTAATTAATGCACATCCTTACTCTTCCATCCATCTTCAATACCAACACTATATTGGCTAACCATTTAGGGTAGTTTACCACCTTCAAAAATTTGTTATTTAACTGTTTTGCTACTTCTTCCTTGACCAATAAGGTCTACAGGAGTCTCATCTTCCACAGTTCCTATTTCACTGGTCTCATGTGTAGTTAGGTTAAGACTCTATGTTTTGGAACCCAACTATTGATCCTTGTCTTATCCTCATATGTCCAAGCAAAGACTCACTGGTATTTCCTAAGTAGCTAGTCAAACTTCCTTCACTCTTTTGGCACGACATCACTAGCAATGAGCAAGATTTTTAAATTTTTTTGTATGCCATGTTTAAATGCAATGGTATGTATAGAATTAACGTTAAATATGCTCATGAAATGATACATGCTATGCACACTACCACCAAGAAACATATGATATAAGTAACAAACTCATCATTCATTGCTTTAAATTTAGAAAGAAATACATCATCATCGTCAAAAATACTAGAAATAAGAACATTAGTAGCATCTAGAAAGACAAGTTGCTTTCGTGGAGTAGTAGGAGCCTCCTCTTCTTATGCATTCTCCTCGTTGTTCCCCTTATTGGCCAAAATGCTTGTGTCATCACTCGATGTAACATCTATTTCATTCTCATTCTTTATTCCATCATTTGTCCTTATGACAGCCTTAACAACCCCCTTAAAATTATGGTTCATTTGATCATCCGCCAGCTCAACCTTCAGAAAATCTACCTAAATAGTTGCATTTTTCACTATAATTGGCTCAGACTCCACTGTGTGATCTTGCATTTCCTTACTAGTCACTTCTACAATGGAACTCACAATCATGTTCTCAATATCCTCCAACTTATCATAGTGTAAAAAGTTATAGTGAACAGTGTATTTCCATTCTAAATCTATAAACGGTGCATTCAACTTTGACAAGTCAGACCCTTTCCTTGCATGATCTTCCCTGGTGACCTAAAAATTCTGATTCAGTAAATGTTACTCAGCCTGTTCATCAGTGATATTCTTCTTATCCTTTCACAACCATATAGACTAAGGGTTGTACAACACTATAAAATGACTTATTTCCTTATCGTTCTCCATTCCTATAATATGTTTTCCCTTATTCTCTCTCTTTTTCTTACCATTCTCCTCTTCTGATGAGTCTTGATAATTCTAATAACCAAGTTCACCAACATCCAGTTGGAAGAAATTGTTCTTAAGTTCATCCAAGTCATTGTCCAATGACTTCTCACTTTGAGTGGTCCCTTGCTCCACTTTTCTAATGACTTCCCTTTCTTTCACAAAGAAGTTTGACGGTGGCCCATACAAATCTCTTACTCTTTCTTTGACCTTTCATCATGGTATCCCAGTCCTTTCCTTATAGTTTGAGTGGGAATCATTGGGAATTCTGACATGCTAATGGAATTTTTCCCTATCCCCTATCTTGGAAGAAAGTTTAATTTCTTCATAATCCCCATCACTTTAGGATCAACCCATTTGTTTGTAACTCTGGCAACTTAAAACCATCGAAGATGCATAACAACCACACTCAAAGCTGATACAATTTCCCCCTCCGCATAGATGTTCATAATCTCTTATTTGTAAGGAATTTTAACCTTCTGATGAATAGTGGAAGGCACACCACTGAGAGGATGATACTATGGCCTCCCTAGCAAAAGTGAGAGAGTAATCAGAATGTCCAAGACTGTGAACTCCACTATAGCCTTAACTACTTTTTGGGTAATGATCAAACTGGATATAACTTGTACCATAACCTTCTTGTGTTCTTGAAAAGTGATAAGTAACTTTCATAAACTGATCTGGGTCGACCTCTTCTTTAATTGCTTCACTATAAGGTTATCTTCCTTTTTCACCTTTGTAATAAGCTTGCCTATCTCTTTTTCAGCCACGATTCTTTGGAAACTTTTATGTCAAGATAGTACTTCTTGTTGCGGCTTATATGGCTTACTTATTCAATTTCCTTTTCTTTATTGCTCTTTTCTCATGTCCGAATCATCTTTTTCCTCGCACCTATTTTGATTCTTCATCTAAACTCTTCCAAGGTTTGATGGTGTATACAATGCTACCTTGCATTGTGACTTCCTCAATAATGGCAATAACAACCTCTTCAGGAATCCTATAGTCTTTACATAAAATGTCCTTTAACTTAGGGGAAGGACACTATGATAATTTGGTAGTGGATTCCCTCAGATGCTAGGCCCTTCTAAATTAGGCAGGACTATGGTCTTATTGTCAATAAAATCCTTGATCGCATACTTAAACCTATAATAATGATTAGTGTTATGACCCATTCCTTGATGAAAAGTACAGTAGACATTAGCATCATATCCTCTAAGCAATGGATTGGGAAGCAGTCTCGATGCTAAAGGCTTTAACGCTCCCTTCTTTTGTAGTCTATCAAATGCCTTGGACAGAGGCATTCCTGGATCTGTAAACTATCGTGACATCCTTACTGCATTGAAATCAACTATCTTATTTCCTTCAAATTGTGGTTGAGATGAGGCATTCCTCCTTCCCTCGTATTGCCTTCTCGACTCAAATTCTAATTCTTTAGCCTATAGGCCAACTTCTCAGAGATCTTTGAAATTTCTAACTAACATCCCTCTAATCCTAATGTTCATGAAAGGTAAAGCCCCTTTGACAATCATCCAGACTTGCTCTCTCTCCGTAGGCTAAGAGTTACCTTCGAAGTCATCTTCTTCCATCTTCTAATGTAATCATTGAAGCACTCATTAGTCTTCTACTTCAAAGATTCTAAGTCTTGTAAGGTAACCTCAAAATTTGAATTGCAAGCATAATGACTCTCAAAAGCCTCTGTCAACTCTTTCCAATCTTCCCTCATAGTCTTTGGTTAGTTAAAGTATCATGTTTTTATACATACCAAGTTTTTATAGACCCTTCCAATAACAACTCTAAAAGCTCTAACATTGTATATATGGGGACCTCATATGCCTCCATGATAAGCATATATGACCAAACATGGTTCTTAGCATTTTGGGTTCTTATGAACTTTAAGAGTTCTAGCATGCAAAAATTAGTTAGGAGTTTCTTAGGCTTCTGCATTAGTAACTCTTCAATGTCTATTCCCTTCTCTAAACCTTTTGCACCCAGAGCTTTCTATATTCTCTCTGACTGTTTAGCAAAGCCATCGATTCAAGAACTCTCTTTCCCACTTTTAGTTGTCTTGTCGTGAACAACTGTGGCACTACCCATTTCTTTTGCAAGCTTGTTCTCCTAGTACTCCTTCATCCAAATATCACTATCAACCACCATAGGTTGGGAACCTTTCATGTGTACTTTTCCTTTGTCAAATTTATTAGTAGAAGTGTCGTCTTTGTTTAGAATCTGATTAAGCCACTTGTTCACTTCCTCGATAATCTTCTTTTCCATTTTATGGTTAAAGTCAGCCATCAACTTTTCCAATACCTTAGGTTATAAAGTAGGTTCCATGTCTGGATTGATTTTTGGGCTTCGTGTCATACTTTTCCTAGCTTTCTCTTCCATGAGGGTTTGGATGGACCTATGATAGATGTAAGACAACAATTATTAGTATAATGTGTGATCAAGTAATTGATACATGTATGCATGATATGCACAAATCACTTTGTAAAGATCCTTCCAATCTTATTCCTCCCACATATGAGGTTTGGTGGCTCTTTCTTATGTAGGTTCTCTTTCTTACCAACAAATGGTAAAGAATGTGTAGAGTCACCTTGGACCAAGGAAAGTCAGAGTCTCAGAATGACATATATAAGAGAGCTATTGAAATAAAAACTCTTTACATTCCCTGAATTGACATTTACATGGAATAAAGAAAAACCCTCTACAAAATGAGAGGGATACTTACATGGAAATCTTTTACAATGTGAGAAATGAGGTAATAAAATATTTATATATGGGGAATAATTACATCAAAAGGGGAATGGGATAGTAATTGCATCTTACATTAGGGATACCTAATCATTTTCTTTGAGAATGACAACTCTTCTTTCAAAGAAATACAAATAAAATAGGTGTTCTATTCCAAGGTATTACTAGCTTCTACATGCGCATATTAATTGAAAGGTTATTGTAGTTTATGGCTCTCATAAGCTTGAGAGGTGATTGTCTTGATCCCCCATTTGATATACTTGAAGGTACTAGGCTCATGAGTGATGAATCCTCCTCATGATCTCCTAAGCTCAAATGGAGCTTAGGTTTCAAGTTTGAAAAACCACCAGTTTATCTAAGGGCACCTAGTGCTCTCGGTGACATGTAGAGGCTACATGAATACAAAAGACTCCTCAATAACAAGTTAAACTATTAAAAGTCAACCAGAGATTAAATGCGAAGTCAATTTTGTGTCCCTAGTGGAATTGCCACTGTGAGCGCTTTAAATTTTGGTGTTGTGCTCAAACTAGTGGAATCTTACTTATGACTCCATCTTTTTATCGATCAACAGGGATCGAGAGGATGAGGGTCTTCACATTGGCGATAACCCCAAGGCATGACATATGATGGATCAATGAGGGATCCGTTAGTAATCACATTGGTGATTACTCAATAACATGTTACAATATTAAAAGTGAATTAGAGATTAAACACGAAGTCAAATTTGTGTCCCTAGTAGAGTTGCCATTGTGAATGAGATCCTTGGGTCATCAAACCCTCCCTCACTTTGCTTAGAAAGAGCTAAAATATTTAGGGTAAAACCAAACATTGCAGGAATTACAATGCCCTATCAAACTAAGGAATCAAAGCATTAGAAGTATTATTCACATGACTACACATGAATTATAGCACATAGAGGGCTATCAAGGTTAAATGAAACTCAACTTCCTCACTTGATCATTTCCCTAAGGTGTTGAAAAAAAACTTTAAGATCAAAGAAACAAGAAAATATAATAATAAGAAAAGCCATTTAGAAACCAACAAAACTCCATTTTTGAGGTGGATAGGGGTCCTATGTCATTAGACATCATCATGTTCTATCATTAGAGTCATAAAACATCATAAAAAGTACCTTAAAAAGAAAGAAATATGATATAACAAAGAGAGAGTTTTGTGTTGTGTTATAGGAAAACTAGGCAGTATAACTATGAAGAAAGGTTGCACTACCTAAGAAGAAGGTTGTATATCTCACCAGTAAGGTTGTACTTCCCTAGCTTCCTAGATTTTCAAAATAAAAAAAAAAAGGAAAAAGAAGGAGGAAGGAAGAATAAGGGAAGAAGTATCCTGGGTATATCCTAGTGATGTATGCCCTCAAAAGCACATAACAAGTTTAAAATCCTCTAAAAATGTTTAGAGTAAAGCACGAATGCAAAGATAAAGGCCTAGTTCTACCTGGGAAAGAGTGGGGTGAGGTTAGGGTGTAGGTTTTTTGTGTTTTGGGGCAATCAAGAATAAATTTTGGTAGAGTTTTGTTAGGGTTTCTAAAGCCTTCCTCTTTCTCTTCAAAATAGGGAGGGGGGATTTATAGGTGTTGGGTGGGTGCACAGTGTTGAAATTATTCTGGTTGAACCATGGACTCATCCGATCATAGAGAAGGAGAGTGTTGTATCAAAATTAGGGTTTGTGTATGGGTTGTACAACCAAGCATGGGTTGTACAACCAAGCATGGGTTGTACATCCCTATGCCAGGGTTGTACAACCCTAGGGTTAAAAAGGGGGGGATGGGGGGACCATTTTTAGAAGATTCTATGGATTAAGGTTTAGGGAAGTGATACGAGTTCGAGGCTAACACCTATAGATTGAATAGGCAAGTGCAACTATTGAGTATAGTATAGCGTAGGAGTATCGAGTGTCAATCCCTCAAGAACTAAAAGTACTAGTATTAGCTCTTTCTCCATTATTTAACCGAAAATTTTAAGTGAATTAATTAACCAATAAAATAAAATAATTCAACAAACTAAAA
>CATIWR010041014.1:0-11307 GCA_949677035.1 Omphalea diandra | reverse complement strand
TTCAAGTGTCCCAAATATAACGGTGCAAGTGTCATTGTCATGCTTCTACAAATCGCATGACTAAATGATCATTTATCTAATGCATATGTTCATGTGGGATTTCATATCATTTATGCAATGAATATGTTCATGTGATAATGTCAATGAATATGGATAGGGATGTTACATATATATATATATATATGCTACAAATATTAAATATCAATGTTATTACATAAACATTGTTTACACATTCTATCTTAAAACACTCAAAAGTTCTATCACAAGCACAAAATAATCTCTTTCACATAAGTAATATGCAGTCAAATTCAATCTCTAACTTCTTAACGGTGGATCGGTAATCCTTATCAAAGTCTTTTTCTTAACGGTGGATCGATAACCCTTACTAAAGTCTTTTTCTTAACAGTGGATCAATAACCCTTATCAAAATCTTTTTGAAATACAATATATCTGAAATTCTTAAATAATACTTCAGCCTTAATTCCTCTTTACTGGGAATTTGCACAAGAGACACCTGTGAATTTAGCAATTAGGTTAGTTCGAGTAGACTTGGAAAAAATTATAGATCTTTGTATTTGAAACACAAATACTCACCCTAGTAATGAGAGTATAAAATTAAAAAAATATGAAACAAGGAAAATTGTCCTAGCCATGATAGTTTAAAATTAACTAATCATTCATGTGTCATAAAGAAAAAAAATTCAGATAATTAATATTTTCATGTCATCAAGAAAAAAAATTCACATAATATATTTTATATGTTGTAGCTAGCAAACTGTGGCTATGTGTGATAATTGTTATAGTGACATATGACATCACCTGCATAAGCCTTATTTGAACCTTACTTCACAATATTGTTCGTGTTAAGTATAACTTAATCTAAATCAAATGGTTGTCATTTGATTTTCCTTTTGATTTGAGTTGCATTATTTATCCCTAATATGATGCTAGCTTTTATGAACTCTAAGAGTTTCTCTTTCATGGTTTGGTAAATGTCCTTATAGTGATTAAAGTAAAGATCAAAAAATTTTTTGTTGACCCTAAGGTTGTTCTAGGTTCTAAAAACATTTATTATCTCAACTTCTAGAGTAAAATATGCATATTTATTTTGAATGATCCTAAAGTTCTAACATTAAATTGAATGTTTGCACTAGTTTTTACCAATATATTATATAAGGGTATTATAGATTTCTACAAAGGAAGGAAAAGACATACCTCAAAGATAATACTTTGGAAAACATGCCAAAACCATAAAGGAATGATGCTTGAGCCTGTTAGATGATTTTAAGGATAAAAGCAACCATCTAGGATGGAAGATTTACCTACCAAAGTATGGGGATATTTGTTTTCACTCTTAATATACTTTTAAAGATAGAGGCAAAGCATCTCACGATGTCAATACTTGAGCATGTTGATGGTATCTAGTGCAAAGGCTAAAATGAAAGGAAAAAAAGAATATTGAAGGCTCAATGACCATGAGTGGTGAACCAATGGGTGTGGAAAGAAAATAATGAGTGTTGACAGAGAATAATGAGCATGGATGAAGACTTTAGAAAGTTCATTAACTCATTTCCCTAGTATGAAGGTGACTCAACAATCATGGAGAAAATCCAATATGATCTTGAAAGTTTTTAAAGGGTATGGATGGAGTCCAATAGACGTGAAAAAACTCTTCGAGAAACACCTTGTCTAATCTAGGTGATTTTGGATATTGACAAAACCATGATAGAAAACCAATAGGCATAATAGATGGAGGCAAAGCATTGAGCATGTTGAAGGCATTTGGTGTAAAGACAAAAATAAGGAGAAAGAGAAGATTGAAAGCTCAACGACCATAGAAGGTGATTCGACAAGTATAAAAGGAAAATAATAAGCTTTGTTAACATTGTTTTTAATTTCACAATTTTGGCTTACTTTGATAATTTTTGAAATTTAAACCAAAATCACATTAACATGTAAAAATTTAGATTCAAATTATCATGGGGCCTATATTTTATTTTTTATTTTCATATGAATAATTAGGTCATTGCAAAGATAAAAGGGTGAAGCTCTTGATATGTATATAACATTATATTTAAATTGTACTCTTGTGTGCTTTGTATTTTTAACGAAATTCAAATTAATGTTATTTTTCTTCTTTTATTATGAGAGTCTTAATGTATTTTAATCTATTGTAACAACTTTAGTATTATTGCTTGAATTTTCTTATATATGATATAATTATACCTACACTTTTACTTGAAAATTCTTGATCTATATTTTCTAATACAACAAATACAAAAACTCATTAATATGAGAGATATTTAATTCTTATAATTTAATTTAATTTAATTACATTTATAAATTAAATTGAGCCTATATTGGAACTACGTTTGTGTGTAGATCCTAATTAATTTATAAAGAATTTAAATATATTTTTATTAAATACCAAGCTTAGAGCTTTTGAACCTTAACGTACTTATTTTATTTATGTAATTTAATAATGTTAACCATGCATTCACCCTGACTTATTAAAATAAATTATTTTTCTAGTCAAATTTGAAAGATTGGTCATATTTTGGATAAAATTTGTAAAGCAACTCCATTCTCATTGGGTATTTATCATTTTGGCATTCCGACACTTGAAATTATTTTTATTCATTTAGACAAATCAAATTAGCACATTGTAGAAAAAAGATTATTTTTTATCTTAAATTATCAATTATTTTTGCTCATCACCGGTTTTATCTTTCGTTTGTGTGTGTATATATAACTCTTTTAGAATAATTTCAACTCACTCTTTATTTAGCCTAAACTTTTTATTATAAAAAGCGACGAAAAAAAATAAGACTCTAACTCTAAATTATAGATTAAAAAATGAGTTTAACTCTCTACATGTAAAGAATCAAAATTTACTCTTCATACAAAATGTAATTAATACAATTCAATTTTTCATGGATATCAATAATTATTATCTTATATCTTATTGACTTTCTTTCTTGGAAAAATTTTTCTCTCTCTTCCCATAATATTCAAAAAATTTAACATTAAATGCTTTCATGGAAAAAAAAAAAATGAAGAGTGAAATATAAAGAGTCCATTGGACTTAACTAAAATTGTTTGCTCTTTATATTTACAAATTTCTTAAAATACTCTTTATTAATTAAAATAAATTCTTTATTTTAAATAGCATCATTCAACGTGCTTTTAGTATTTATATACTATCACATGTAATACATACAGACAAATGACAATATATAAACACAAAAAAATAATATTAGTTATATAAAATTAAAATAAAAGATAAAATAGGAGATGGCAAGAAAAAAAATTATTAATTTAAGACAAAAAATATTTTTTAGAAATGGTATAAAAAACCTAAAACTATCTAGATAAATAGAATTAAATTCTCAAGTATGGAATGTTAAAGTAATAAATACCTGGTGAGAACGAGGTTGATCCACATGGAAGTTTAATTTATTTTATTTAAATTTTAATAATTTTTAAAACTTAATTATAAATAATTTATTTTAATAATCAAGACTGAATGGATGATTGTGATGATTAAATTACACAATTAAAATAAGTATGCTAAGGTAGAAAAGCACCATTCTCAATATCTAATAAAAATATGATCAAACTCTTTATAATTCAATTAGAACAACCACAGTCAATTTCAATTCTATATCATATTAATTAAGATTAATTTAATTTATAGATGCAATTGCATTAAATTAAACTGCAAGAATTAAACCTCTCTTTTGTATCAATGAATTCTTACATCTATTGTATCGATCATTAAATATAGATCAAGAATTATCAATTAGAGGTGTACCGATATGATATTTAAGAAAATTTAAAAATTCATATTAAAATTGTGTCAATAAATAAGATTTTCATAATAGAAGAGAAAAAAATATTAACTTGAATTCAATTAAAAATACGAATGTATATAAGAGTCAATAAATAAATATAAAAATTAAAATCAAATTAAAAATTTAAATATAATCTTATACACATACCAAGTGTTTTACCCTTCACCTTATTATGATGTGGCTTATCTATTCATATAAAAAATACAGAATAAAATATAATAAATTTATCAATTTCTCCAACTCTTTAAATTGTCTCTTACATTCTCCAATTTGTATTTTTCTATTGAAAACTCCCTCTATTTATGGACATTAAAAGCTGCAAATTCATAGATAAAGATAGGTCTATTCTAGACTAATACAGCCTTCAACTTTGAACAAGTTGCATGTTGATTAGAAATTTTACTGTTGGATAGGTCTCATTTTGAATCACTTCTTTTCTTTTATTTTTAAATATTAAAAATATTTTAATATATAATTTAATTTCTATATTGAATGAATTAAATTAGATATATTAAATATAAAAGAATTACAATCCCAAGATGAATCCAGTGAAAAATTTCCAATTTAACCTCAGATATATAATTTTCCTAGGCACATTAACAACTCCAATTAGGAGTAGAATCATAATTTATGACACGAAAAATATGTCAATTGATAAGAAAAATAAAACTACACACACACACACACACACACACACACACATATATATATATATATATATATATATATATATATATATATATATAATTTAAATGAAGTTAATAAACCAATTCAATTCATTATATTAAATGAATTGATTAAATCATTATATAAATTGGTTAATGATTAGGGGTAATATAATATTTTATTAAATTATACTTAATAAATGAAGTTACTAAACCAATTTAATAAAATACTAAATCAATTCATTTAAGTTAATAATTAGAGGTAAAATAGTATTTTATTATATAATTAAGTTAATAAACCAAACAAGAAATTAATATATTTCTCAAGAAAAAAAAAGTATGAATTAAACTCGTAAAATTTAACTTGTTAAAAATACTTTTTTAAAAATACTCTTTTTCAAAAAATTACTTCCTGTAAGCGATGCTTTTTAAATCAAATGAAACATATATGTGTTATAAAAATGAATTTAAGACATACTTTTTTCGTGAAAACTAAATCAAGGTTGTTTTTAAAATCAATTTAAGATATATCTTAATTTACAAAAATAAATATTAATAACACACTAATTTTTGGTAATTGAATATCTATTGGCCATATCAATGACATGTAACTAATGAAGTAACTAATATAATATTTGTTTTATTAAATTTAAAAAACATTAACATGATCCAACCATAAAGAAACAACTCAACTGTTTGGAATATTTACTTATAGATTAAACTGATCCAACAATAAAGAAACAAGCCAGTCTAACAATAAAAAAATGGGTATTATTTAACAATTAACATGAAGTTTGAAATTTATTAATATAAATTTTTAACATTAAAAAATATGGAAAGCGTAGTCATAAAATATTTATATGCAAGTGGCAAAATGCAAATTTGACTAGCCCCTTGCTCATGTCCATACCAACTGGCGGTCCTTAGTCTTTATCTTTCAATTTTTTTAGTGAGATTAGATTTTTTTTTTTTTGGGTCATGAATTTTTACATAACCCCTACCTATTAAAAAAAAAAAAAAACGAATTCCCATTATATAATAAAATATTTCATTTAATTTATTTTTAGCTAGAGAGAGCAACTCTTTATTTTTAACTCTTACCATAAATATGAATTTCCAACTATATTAATAAGAGTAATATTATTCAAAAAATAAAGAGATCAATTAAGTTAAGACTAATTAATATTCATTTTTTTATATTTTGATATTACACAACTTGAGCTATATAATAAATAGGGATGATAATGAGACAAGAAACTAAATATTCTATCATACTTTTTGCTTCCTTTTCATAGAACCTTATCTTTTCTATATAGATAAATAAGAAATAATCTTTCTAAAACTAAATAACTCAATTGATCGGTTAGGGTGGAAATGGTTGCCATTAAGTATCCCTCCCTTAATTATCAATAGGATGGAGACAGGAGAACAAAGGGTAGCCTTGGCCTTGTAGAATTTTCTAAAAAATATTAATATATGTATGGGATTTTAATAAATATTAGTCATGAATGGTGTTTGGCCTCCCATTTATGAATTATTGGACGCTTGAGTTGAGACTTTTCAGGGAAGAGAAAAGCCTCTGGACTTAGATTTCTTTGACAACGAATCACATGCTATGTGTAGTTTGAGTTTATCAAATAGATTTGGACTTACCCATTAAATTCCACCATATATTAATTTTCTTAGAAAATAGGTACTAATTTTTAAAATTAAAAAAAAAATCTACTATTTAACAAGAAGTTAAATCTATAAATTAAAATAATATGCACTATATATATATATTTCTCCAAATTAATTAAAAGCAATTTCTGAAAGAGGTTGAATTCATTCTCCATAAGTAGCTTTAGTAGTTTTAGTAGCTTTATTTTGTGGGTATGTTATGGGCTTAACTTTTCCTTTCCTACTTTTGACTATATTATGATAATTTTGTGGAAGTTAAATCTGTCCTTTTATAGACTCTCTCTTCAGAGCTTCATCTTGTAGGCGTTTGCCTTGCAGAAAGAGACATTTGGTCTGGCCTACTCAATGTTCAATTAATTTCTTTAGCATTATTGGCACTGCAAGATTCCTTTGTTTGGATCTGCCACATCTAATGCTGGTTTTGATTTTTATTTTTTTTAATCTTCTTGTTGATCTTATCTCTGTATTTCTTGGCTTCTCCTCTTTAACTATTCAATCCAATTTTTATTATCTTTCTCAGTTAGGTATAGAATGCTTTTTGGGCAGCCCTATAATGTTAGTTTTAGTTGAATCTTCAGTGAATTCACAGTCAAGTCCTTCACTTCTTCACTAAGTATGAAATATAATCAATACCTTTTAAAAAAAAAAACAATAAATGGACATATTAGTGGAAAAGTTTATTTCTTTTTGTTTTATATAAATTGGTTTAGGAATCGTTTGGTTAATTTATACATTAATTGAAACGACAATTTTCAAATGAGAGTGATGTGAAGGATTCACATTAATTTAAAATTTGAGTCATGGGCCAATTTTATTTTTTTTTTAATTTTTTTTATTGATTAGAGGTTGAATGAAACGTGAGTTACATAACGAGAAATAATTATATTTCTTTAATTTTAGTTATAAATAAAACAAATCTCATCGGTATGAAAAGAATCAAACTCAAAATACTTTATGTTTAGTATAAACAAATAAATTAATAAATCTATATTTTATGCGTTTAATATAAATAAAAATTATATTTCAATAAATTATTGAACAAAAAATTTATTTATAATAGAATAAAATTTAAATGAAAATTAACTCAAATAAAAATATTAAATATGTGTATAATGACAACAGAATAGTTGCAAGGAGAGGTCACCTTTTGTCTCTGCTCCAACTCTCCTGAGGGGAGAAATTTTTTCAGCCGATGATGTAGATTTTTGGATGATTAGTCCCAATTAAGTGGCCGGCAAATAGCAATTAATTATCGACTTATGACACACAGTAACATACTACTCCCGACATTAGTTTAACCAACGCTCCTGTCCGGTAAAAAACTAACCCCCAGCTCACTGCGCAAGCCAAGCCGCGATATTCACACTCACGTAAACCCAACCCCCCGGTTTAGGCGCTTCACAAAACACTCTTCTTCTTCTCTCTCTCTCTCTCTCTCTCTCTGTGTTTGAAGCTTCTCTTTCTCTGTCTAGACCGCCCATCCCCCTCCGGTTCCCCTCAAATTCCGTAACCGTACGCTGTGTACAGTGTGGGAGAGCAGAGGGGAGGAGATCCAGTGTCGTTTGAGGCGAAATGGAGGAAGAGAAAGGAGGAGCAGAAGGAAAAGGAGTAGTGGAGAGTCTGATTGAGGCGTTGAACGAGATAGCGTCGATCTCGGAGTACAGGTATACTGTGAAGAAGCAGTATTGCAACCTAGCTAGGAGGTTGAAGCTATTGACGCCAATGTTCGAGGAGATAAGGGACGCCAAGGAGACGATCCTTGAGGAGACGGTTAGTGCTCTGATTTCGTTCAAAGTAGCGCTCGATTCCGCTAAGGAGTTGCTCAAATTCGGCAGCGAAGGCAGCAAGATTTACCTGGTCTGTATGTGTTTTTTTTTTAATTCTTTCTTATTTGGATCTGTTGTTTGGCTGGTCAGAAAGTAAAGGAAAGTGGCATAATATTCTTTTTTGTGAAGATAATTAAGGATATTTTTAATTTTGTTATTTTTTTGGGTTCAACTTCAAAAGAGTCAACTTAATTTCGTGATTTAGTTGTGGTTAAGCTAAATTGTGACCAAAATAGAATGCTTTGCATTTCTCTTCATTATAAAAAATAGAGTATATGTAAAGTTGGCATTTTGCAATTCGTTTTTTAGATTTTCAATTTTGTTCCCCTTTTGGATTCAATCTGTTACGTGCTGTTGTCCTCTTAGATATTGATATTAATATAGATGGAATGTGTACATTTCGATTTTTTTAAAAAACAATCAGTGTCCCTTTCCTGTATGGATCTTGGATTTATTATTGATCCCTTTTTGTCTTCACTGGTGTTTCGAATTCCCTACTGATCTTGATTTTATTAATCATCTATTGTTTTGATTTCACTTTGTCTCTTGTTATGTTTTATACAATTTATCTTTTCTTCTGCTGCTCTACTTATGTCTTGATAGTATCTTGGAAGTAGAAGGATAATGTTGATACGTATTCTATCGGCTCGATTATATCTTTTCTTTTAAATCTTGCAACAAGTGAAAATAGAGAAGTAGTGTCAAAATTTAGTGTTGTATAATGTTGGGTCATCGTATGTTAGCTTGTTGTTCAGGTAAATCATCGAGAGATTCCGCCCCTTTTTTTGATTGGTCAGACTATTGATGTTGTGTGAGTTTCTTTCACGTTATTTATTCTAGGAGTTTTGGTTGTTTGCAGTTAGGTTCTCAATCATGTATCAATCTTTCCTGTCTCTCTTTGTCCCTCCTTATATTTGTTTATTTTTTAACAGTGTCCTGTTAAACTCCCATCAAAGTTTAATTGTACATGAGCCAGAAGTTGTCTGAGAGTTCTGCATATGAGTCTTCTATGATTTTATTTCACTAAGTGTTCCACCTGAATGAGTTGTAGTAGTATTAAATATTCAGCAGAAACTTGTTCGAAAATGGATTTGGCTTGGGCTGTAACTGGTTTTTCCTTCAGATGTCTGATTTTTTGTTAAAAATGCACTTTCATCTAGCATGTACCTTTGGATATATATGGCCATTTTCTCAACTTTACTGTTTATATCCGCTAATGATCAATGCTTTCCACTCACTTTGTACCATGTACCTTGGCATTGTTGACTGCTTGTTCATTGGAATTTTTCCATGGTTTCTGTTTTGGTTGGAGTGTAGCACCTTAAGGTGTTAATTTTGAAAAATTACTCGTAATGCAATGCACTGAGAGTTGCTTATTTAGTTGATGTTATGGTTTTTGAATGCTCATTTTGCTTTTCATTTGAAGATGGTATTTCATTATGCTTGCAGGTTTTGGAGAGGGAACAAATAATGAATAAATACCACGAGGTGACAGCTCAGTTGGAGCAAGCTCTAAGTGGAATTTCCTATGAAAACCTAGACATATCTGATGAGGTCAAGGAACAGGTAGAATATAATGAATGATTCTGTTTGTTGTCATGTGGGAATGCAATCATGCAACAAAGATTATAACAAGCTACCATTATGTCCCATCTTGCTATATTATTTAATTCTAATTATAATGCATGAAGCCATGATCATCTCTTGGCATTGTAATTATCAAATAGTATCTAAATTATGCACTTGATTAGATATGGGGCGTTTCTCTTTTATAATCAGAAGATAATCCACTCGTAGAGTCGAAGACTTGAGGTGCTTTAAAGCTAGCTTTTGCACCTTTTTCCATGTCCTTCAACAATCAAGGAAAAATAAAGAAAATCAAATAGCATCAGTTTAACAAGAGTATCAATGATCCTCAAAATTCACTCCTATTATTCGGATTTTATGGAATTTATTACTTTTTTTTCCCATTTTCAAATTCTTCTAGGTTGAGCTTGTCCTGGCTCAGTTTAGAAGAGCAAAAGGAAGGGTTGATACTCCTGATGCTGAGCTGTATGAAGATCTCTTATCCCTATACAGCAAGAGCAAAGATGCTGCAATAGATCCAGCTGTCCTAAGAAGATCATCTGAGAAGTTGCAGCTGAGGGGAATAGCTGACCTTACACAAGAGTCACTAGCTCTGCATGAAATGGTTTCTGCCACTGGTGGTGATCCCGAGGAGAATATTGAGAAGATGTCGATGCTATTGAAGAAAATTAAGGATTTTGTCCAAACAGAAAACCCTGACATGGATGTTCCTGGCATGGAAAAGAGTCTTATTCCAAGTGGCAGTGGACAAGCTTCCATCAATGGGAATCACAAGGCCCCAGTAATACCAGAGGACTTCCGCTGTCCAATATCCCTGGAATTGATGAAAGATCCTGTTATAGTTTCAACTGGGCAGGTATATGCATATTGGATTTCCTGCCTATAACAGCAAGACAATGGTTTGCTCCAATGCTAGTTGATCTGGTCATAACTACAGAATTTTCTGAAGATGATTCTTGTTATCTAAGACCTACTTTTAGGTTCTTAAAATTCCCATGCATCTTGAATGGGTATAAACACCTGAGGAGTTCATTCAAACTTGGTTGGCATTGTCCTAGAACTCTTCCCCAAATAACATACCCCTGTCTACACACAGACTTGACACTTAGTATGTCTTTCTACTGCTGTTTGTTTTAACAGGTTTCTTTTGTCTTTGTTGTAGACCTATGAGCGGTCCTGCATTGAGAAGTGGCTGCAAGCTGGGCATGGCACATGTCCGAAGACACAACAGCCCATTACCAATACTGCTCTCACACCCAACTATGTACTGCGCAGCCTCATAGCCCAGTGGTGCGAGGCAAATGGCATTGAACCACCGAAACGACCCAGTAGTTCTCGATCCAACAAAACCGCTTCTGCCTGCTCACCTGCAGAGTGCACAAAGATCGAACTTCTCCTCCACAAACTTACATCTGGTAGCCCTGAAGACCAGCGATCTGCTGCAGGTGAGATCCGCCTTCTTGCCAAGCGCAATGCAGATAATCGTGTGGCTATTGCTGAAGCTGGTGCAATCCCTCTCCTTGTGGGTCTCCTCTCAACACCCGATTCTCGCACCCAAGAGCATGCTGTTACTGCCCTTCTTAACCTTTCCATATGTGAAGATAACAAAGGAAGCATCATATCAGCAGGTGCAGTTCCTGGTATAGTGCATGTGCTCAAGAAGGGCAGTATGGAAGCTCGGGAAAATGCTGCAGC
>CATIWR010041000.1:0-17048 GCA_949677035.1 Omphalea diandra | reverse complement strand
TTTTAAATATTATATAGATATATATAAAATATATATATATATATATATATATATATATATATATATATATATATATATATATATATATATATATATATATATATATAAAGTGAAAAAATTAATAAATTTTGTATTTAGAGTAAAGAAATTATGTAATCATACATAATTAGTTGAAATATTATACAAAATCTAGTACTAGGTTAGATGAATATAACAAAATTATAGATCTAATACCACTTTGCAAACGACATAATACCATAAGATAGAGTTTTGCTAATAAACAAATCACAAGGTCATATTTGCCAAAAAGGAAACCACATGATATTTTGTACTTTTCCGTTGAGTTTTTAAATGTTGTATACCATTATAAACCTAAGGTTTAAAGTCTTATGTCAAAGAATGTCTTACATCCTAATTGGTGTGGAGTTAAATATGGATGTCTTAATGAACGGATAGATGGGTTATGATGAGAAATAAGTATGTTGTTGAATTTAAAAATATAGATTGATGATTATGAAATGAGTCAAGGATTTTAATTATGGATTATTACATGATTTAGTGGTGATGTTAATGTTGATACTATGAATGAGAAAAAAGAAAAGTGGTGACAATGAGCTAAGTATGAATGATGACAATTACATTATAAGTTAGAGATAATGAAAGTTATGTTTACATCCTTGATTGATGTTTAGGACTTCATTGTCCTAATAAGAGCTTTTGCCCTATTAAACTATATTTTATGTTTATGTTATATGTTCTATAGATGAGTTTGAGTGACTCTCCATATTTTAGATGTTATATTAATGATGCAACTAATGTCTATGCTTAGGCATGTGTGTACGTAGGATGATTAAAGGCAAGTAAGCATAAAGCTAAGAGCAAATAAGGCTAAGGCAAAGAGATAGAGCAAAAGTAAAGCCAACGTAAGGAAGAGATATGGCTAGCAATGAACGTGAGGGATTTTATCATGGTTTTGAATATCCATTACATACATGCATCATAATTTTACATATATATGTCATAATAGGCCAAATTATGTTAATATAAAGTCATATGCATTTTATGGTTGAAATCAATTACTATGTATATATGCAATGTGATGTGAGGATAGTTCAAGGAAGAAGCGAGAATCCAAAAAGTCATTGCAAGTTATGCAAAAAGTATAACCTATATGAAATGAATGTAATATTATGCATGCATGACATAACTAGTGAAGAAAATCTCCCGTGTAAGAAAAAAATACGGTTGGTGAGGGAACTCTCTCGCGAGAAAGATGAATAAACTAAATAGGGATTCCCATAGACTTGACTATCGATATATGCAGATGATACGCCATATAGTTAGAAATGCAGTCATGTAAAGGCATGTAAACATGCATATGGACAATATAAATTCCTCACTAAGCTTCTCATAAGGAGCTTTGTGCCTCCACCTACACATCCACACAAATTGTTTTGTAGGTTTAACATAGGATTGATGCCATGATCAAATGCTAGAGATTAAAGGCTATAGATGAAGGATTTAAGTTCATGTTTTATGTATCATATATTATTAAGGCATTACATTTTTTCTTCATAATATTAAGTTATATCATATATTCTTAGTAATCTCAGCAAAGTCTAAGTTACAAATAATGTGATATATATATATATATATATATATATATATATATATATATATATATATATATATATATATATATGTCTAAGGTTAACATAATGTAAACTGCGTATGATGCATGATTAAAGGAAAAGATATTAAGGCCTACTAGGATTTTTGGCCCATGTAAGATAAATATAAATGCTTATGATAATGAAAAGAATGTTATAGGTAGAATGACTTTAAGTGGACCTCTAATTCTAGGATTATCAAAATGGGAGAGTTTTATATTTAGTAATGCACATAACAATAAGTAAGAAAAGTTAAGAATAAAAGGAATGGACTAGTAAGTTTAGACTCCCTTGATTATGACATAATAAGGAATTAATTCAATAGGTATATAATGATGCAAGAAAGTGTTTTATGAAAAGTTTGGGATTAAGCTTAGCTTAAACCCTTACTTTTCATTTATTTTATGTTAAGAATCTAAAGTGGGGGCAAATGAAAGCTAAAAATGTTTATGGGTCAATAAGTATAAGTTTAGATATAATGTATCAAAGAACTTAGAAATGAGCTTTAACCAAAGGCAACTAGGCTTGCTACTATTCTGAAGGTCTTAAACCTTCTCATTTCTTAGCCTCAACAAAACCTATAATCTAGTCATGATAGTCAGTGATTATTTGCCACCACCTGTCGCCTCTTACAGGTGAGAAGGAGCTGTTGGTACTGGCTATATAAATCATTAATGGTTAAAACATGCCAATCTAAAAGAAATAACCTTTTTCTTCATTTTCTCTCTCTCCCCCTTTTTTCCTTCTTTTATTTTTTTATTTGCATGGACTACTAGAACCCAATTTTCGGTGTGATTGGTCTCGTATAGACCAACCATAACCACAAAATTTTTTCTTCTTTTTTCAAAATTATTATATTAACACAACTACACTTAATTAAAACCTCCAAAAGTAATTCTAACAACATTTGTACATGAATCAAAATAATACACACACACACACACATATGTATGCATGTATATAATTTAATATACTTACTAATATTGTATCTATTTAAAATAAAATCTCACTATAAATAAATTCTACATAATTTAATATTGAAATTCCCTTAAGATATTTATAACAATTATTATCATTAATATTAACTTTACAAATTTTTCATATATACAACATGATTAAATTTCAAACTTAAAGATAAAATATAATATCATAATTACATGTACTTTAATAAATTTAAAATATACTTGAAAAATATTTTACTTTTCTTAAAATTAAATTATCATTTTTCTTAATAAAATTTCTCTTATATTATATAAATATTTAAATTAAATCTAGAATTCAAATAAAATTATCACTAAATACATAGTTTAATAACTCAAACATCTCTAAAGAAAATATAATATATAAATTTTAAGATGTTACATTTCTCCTACCTTTAAGAAATTTCATCTCAAAATTTTAGTGTAAGCCTTATAAACCATTGACATTAAAGTCACTACACTTCTACTCCACTTATAAGGTCAAACATCTTGAGTATAAATCAAGCGACTATTCTTGTCTTCTCATACTTCCATACTTTGCTAGAATTTCCTTTAGACTAAATTCTTACACACTAATGAATGTTAGTATCTCCATCTTAAAACTGTTTCCAATAATTATATTTGCTATATAGTCAATAATTTCAACAGTTTTGCTTCACTCATTAATAGGAGCCAATCAATTTTGGATTAGACTCAAAATAATTCAAATTTTTAAAATTTTTAATAAAATCATTTTATTGTTTAAACATTTGTTAATTGTCTTGCAACCAACATCTATGTGTCCAATGGACCATGAATGCAATAAGTGACACATGATACTTGACAAGTGATTTATGATTTAATGATGCATGACCTAATGTACATATGAACTTCATGTTGTCCCTTGGTGCCCTAGAAGTAAAGGGGTTGATTAGGCCAATGACAAGTAATACAAATTAAGACTAAATGCAAAAATGGATGAAGAATCAAGACACAAGATTTATAGAAGTTTAGCATAACTTACCTATGTCCTCTCCTTTAGTATTTCCTCTAGAGCCTTCACTATCTTGATAGCTTAAAGTGTTATCAACAAATTTTACACAAGTAAGTTTTTGGGCACTTATCAAGCCTTTACAAGTGATAGATTTTCAGGCTTTATCAACCTCTTACATGTAGATCACAAATACTACTAATCTTAACCCTAAGTAGTTTCAAGGTACTACCTTAAGTCTTTCATAAGATCTAGTTTTCACAGTTTCCCGTCCTAAGGTTTCCTCAAACTAAATGCAACATTTTAAGCAGGAAAGCTTTTTCACTTAAGTAATAAAAGACACTTTAAGTATTCTTTCAAGGTGTGCTTGATGAGGTTGAGAATGTGAAAAGAATTTTTTAAAAGCTTTTTCTTCAAACTTTGCTTTGAAGTTAATGCTTACAAGCTTTGAAAAATGAAATTTTCTTAATAGTTAGATCACTCTTTGTTCACCTTTTTTTTATTAAGAAAAACTTTCACAATATTATACTCACTTACTAGAATAGTTCTCTATTTATTTTGTTGAGAGTAGGTCCTTTTATACCATGAATAAAAAACTAGTTGTTAGAGAGAAAGTTTCACTTCACATTACATATAAGAGAAGTAACACTCATTGAAACATCCCCACACCCATTGCTAAGGCATGAACCATCATTGATTTCATACAAATGGGTGGTTGTTAAGCAAAATACACTTTTAACGTTCATTGGCTTTAACAAAATGCTCTTTGGGACTAGTTGTTAGAGAGAATTTGACTAAAGGCTCCTCCTTTGACTTTTGCATTGGCTTATTTAACTTTTTTCTTCAATGATCATTGGATAAAAATAATAGTCATTACTTTTAAACTTCAATGCCTATGGGAAAAGGATCAATGACAACTATTGATTTTCATAAAGTATGAACTTGAATCTCTATTTTTCAAGGTCTTCACAAGTTTTTCAATAGCTGTTAAATGGTTTGCAATGCTTATTAAAAGCACCTTCAACACTTATTGATATATGAGAGTCCCCCGTTAAGAGGTTCAAAGCTTATAACTCAAACTAGAGCAATTTTCAACACCTGTTAGAGATCTTTCAATGCCCATTAGATGTACTCAATGCTTATTATAACATTAAGTGTGTCTCGTTAAGGTTTCTAAAACCTTTGGCGTAAACTAAAGAGATTTTTTAAAGCCTGTTATGAAGGACTAACTCTTATTTTGAGTTTTAGAGAGTTTTACTCAATTTAAGGCACTTTGTCCAACACCTATTCCAAAAGTACAATATTTGTTGAAGGGCAAGATCAATGCCCATTGTGAGGTTTAATATACATAGTTATGTCTGAGCAATTATCTAACGTCTGTTGTAATCTGGGCAACGCTTATTGAGGGGTCTAGAAAGCAATACTTAAAGTGGAGTGTTTCTCAAACACCTATTATGACATCTTAATGCCTATTAATAGGTCCACAATGCTTGTTGGATGAAGACAACACCCATTGGTTTATTAAGCTAAGTTTTCCTTGATCTTCACTCTCTAATACTTTGAGTTTTCAAACATAATTTATTCTCTAATCATCATAGTCCAAAGAGTTAATGTACCTACCAACTCTAACATAGATAACTTGGACAGAGATGAGTTCTTTCACTTATTTGTAATCATCAAAACAAGACTTGGAATCTTGAAGTTTAATACTTCACACCTCTAGACACATGTACTTAAATTTCAAAACCTTAAAACATTTCAAACTTTCTTTAAAAACTACTTTCAAGATCCATTTTATGTTATCAATATTAGTAGCCATAATTAGAAAAAAAACAAAACTATTAACATTTTAAAAATATTTAACATTCATCGAAAAATCATTTTAAATCCCTTTATGGATAAAAAAAAAACCTTATAGATATCTAACCAACATACTATCCTTATTGTGAACACCTCGATTTTATGGTTATGCTCAAACTAATGAAATCTTGTTTGTGACTGCTAACCTTTTATCAACCATTTGGGCTGTCAAATGGACGGGGGTCATATATTGATACAACTTTACTTTATGTCATGTGTTTTGGATTATCGAGGGATCCTTAGGATGGCTTCATGATGGATAAAAATCCTTGATGAAAACCAAATAGCCAATGAGAGGCTAATGTGGGGTAATATTTTGGTATCACCCTAAACTTAAATGGACTCATGACCTAACTTTGGTTGGGACAAAATTCTAAGTGAAAAGGATTATGAGCCTAATAGGTCAAACTAGAAGGCCCAATCCATCTTCTTCTTATCAAAGATTAGGTTTAGGAATTGGGTATGATGTAGGAAAGATATCAGACACTCTGAATTGCCTAAATTTTTAGAATTTAGCCTTCAAATATCTTTAGTTTACAATTATAATTTTATCCTTATTATTTAATTAGTCCATATTAGACAATCTTAAGGCATTTATCTAGTGTATTTTCAAGCCATTCACAATATCCAATCATTATAAGCATTCACCATAAGAAAAGGGGTATATATAACAACATGAATAAGATGCTACTAATAATAATAATAAAAAAAAACATTAAACGTACATTAGTATACTCCTCCTAACTACAAAATATACACATATTATTTTTCAAATCAGTTCAACAAAGCTACCAAAAGAGCCCCTAGTTCCACTATGAATGAACCAACTTAAGGAGGTGGCAAATCACCTTACCTTTAGGAATAATTAGTCTAGCCTAATTAGTCATAAGGTCCAATGTAAATTACCATATTAAAAATTAAATTAAGGGACCTAAACTAATGTCCAAGTTCATTATTAAGCATGTTAAACAAAATATAGAACATAAACATGATAATGGGATGAGGCAATATAAACACATAAAATATAAGATAATTGCAAATAGAGTCTAATGGGTTTTAGGCAAGAATTAGGGATGTGAGTATTAGCACCTTAAATCCTTCCCTAAGGTGATCTAAAGGAGCTTCTTATGTCTAGGGCATTAATTAATGCATGCCTAGCCATTGACAAAGGCTAGGACACTAAAAAAGATGGGAAAGGGATCAAAAGTGCCTAAAAGCCTACACCTTAATTTATTGATCAACACATATGAAAAAGAAAGGGATCCTAAGGCAACAAACCTCTTTTATTTATGTTTATTATCACTCAAATGAGGAAAAGTAAAGGAGAGAAAAGTTAGTTATAAAGAGGGCTAGCATACCTTCTGTTATGGTGATAGGATTAAAGACAAAATATAAAACCTCAATTCTCAATATAAATGGCCAAAGAAATAAAGAAAATCAAAGGGTCATAAGAGTGAAAGGCCTTATCCTTCTTTTATTCTCTAATTAACATGCTCTAAGAATATCGACAAAGAGGGTGAACACAACATAAGATAGAGAAACTATGCACATCAAAGCACTTTTTTTTTTTTAATAATCATTGCCCATAAGATCAAGTATAAGGGTTATAGGCTTTATAACTTAATCCATTCTTAACATATGAGACTCATAAAACCCTAGAAAAAACATGAAAAATACAAAAATAACACAAGGTTATGTTAACAAAAGTTATTCAATGAGCAGTTGAAAAGGGTTGTACAGACCAATTGGTGGTTTGTACAACCTTTCCATAGGTTTATATAGATAATACGCTAATATGTATAACCCTCTGAGACTGTATAAATTTGAAAACAAAAAGTAACAA
Organism: Omphalea diandra; assembly: GCA_949677035.1. Lineage (NCBI taxonomy): Eukaryota > Viridiplantae > Streptophyta > Magnoliopsida > Malpighiales > Euphorbiaceae > Omphalea > Omphalea diandra. The sequence goes on along the minus strand of CATIWR010041000.1, from coordinate 9,725 downwards.
GAAAAGGAAGATAGAGGGAAATAAGAGGGAGTCTTGGATGCCTTATATTTTATCTCCTACCCTTAAAGGAACTTTGATAAAAGAAGAATCATTCAAATGCTAAGGAATATGATCCAAAAGTATAGTGCAATGTTTAGTTTCTACCTTGAATCCTTTATGAGAGTGTTGGGGTTTTATATTTATTAAGTTAAGGTTTTTAGGGTTTGCAGAGTAATTTCAGTAGGGTTTTGTTATGGTTTCCAAGGCCTCTTTTCTCTCTCAATAAGAGAGGTATGTATAGAGGTAGAATGGGTGCAACTGAGCTTAATGGCTCAAATTACACCCTATTACAGACCTCTCATAGATAAAAATAAGAAAAATTCTAAAGATCAAGATTTAAATGTTGTCTATATAGCCCAAGGGTTGGCTGTACAGACCTTTAATGCTTGATGGTTGACTATTTTAGTTACTTCCTATTGTTGGGGTTTAAAGGATGTATGTATAGCCATCTGAAGGGTTGTACATATGTCTAAAGTTGGTATAGCCATCAATGTTAGTTGCACAACTAACAGTTCATTCTCCCAAATGGTTTTCAAAGTTTTGCTTGAATGAAAGGTTGTTTTAATTTAAGGCTTTCCTCAAGCTTTTGCTCCTTTTCTTATGCATTATAACCTCATATTCTTTGAGGAAAATTCAAGTAGTTTCTCATTAACGAGCTTGCATCCTAAGGACCTAAAATCTAGTGCTTATAAAATCCTTTATTCAATACTAAGAATACATCTGCAACTCTATTAAAGCTTCTACTACTATTAACCTATACGTATCTCTCTATTCACTTATATCATTATACCTCAATCCTTTCAACTATCATACTTATTGCCTTATTTCTAAACTATGCCTCAATAATTTTGTAACTTAATATCTACTACTTCATTTGTTAGTCTATATTAACCTATGCTCTAATACTAACTTATAACACCTTTTCCTTAGGACTTTTTATCCAATTAAACTTTATCTAACCCAAACCATGAAATATAACAATAAAAAGTCATAATTGACTTTATTCTCAAATTTTTTGCATAAACTAATGAGTAAAAGTTATCAGCCCTTGTGAGCACGAAGGAAGCTAAATTGGTAGGAAATTTAAATTTGTGGAAGGAATGTAAGTAATTTAAAGTTAGAGAAAGAGTAAGAAAAGAATAAACACAAGTAATTTATAGGGGTTTAGGTGTTAACCAACCCTACATCCTCTCACCAATTCTCTAATTAGGTATTCACTAACACTTAATGGTATTTTAGAAGTTTATACCTAACTTAGTGTTTAGGCTCACATTAAACCCAATTACAATTGTGTTTAAGACTCACACATAACCTTGCACAAGAGTTTTATCTTTTAGACTCACTCTAAAACCTAATTCCAAGTGTTTAAGGTTAATACCTAACCATCAATAACCCAAAGTATAAAGAATAAATGAGTTAAAGAGTTGAGAAATCAAATTGTAAGAGTTTGGCCATAATTAAATGTTATCCTCTTGCATTCAAAGACATTTGATGGAATATTTATTAGTTCCAACCACTAAATAGTTGTTACAAATGAAACAATCTATAAATTTCCAAAGTTGGTGACAAAATTCTACATTTAATGCTTGTCAAAGTGAGATCACGATCAAAACAACTTGTCATAATTGCGATCCATATTTCGTACTAAATTTTGCTCAATCATGGTTAAGATCTTTAAACGTATCTAATGGCTAGTGACACTTGGCATTCTAGCATTGGTTCTTCAAAAACTAGTCATTAGAACCCTCTAACAATTGTCAAATATCATTACCACAATTTTAAGAGGTTGACCACTACTTCCACTACAAATCAAATTGGAGTTTCGATGTTTCAAGCCTTAGGTAAATCGCGGTTGCTACCAAAATGTCGTTGCCATGAATTTTGAATGTCAAATGGCTCCTTGATATGTGGCTCAGCTTGGTTGGCTATTTGAAGTCTCTTTTTGATCATTTAAAGATAACAATTGTGACTTAGGTCATAAAAGGTATCACAAATTGAACTGGAGTTTTTGTTCCCAAATTTTCTTAATATAGCGATTCTGATCCTTAGTCTCAATCATGACTAAAAAGACAATTTTGACATTTTGGGCATTTTGCTTCTAATCATATCCATTCTACTTTCAATGTGTTTCTAACTTAATTTTTGCATAGGCAATACTTTAAAAAGATGTTAGAACCTCTCAATCTATGTTGTCAAGAATAAAATAGAGCTTTGACCTAGGTTCGACCAATCTAGTCTAATAATCTCCCCCTTTTTTTTATTTTGACAACTTAGATTGAAATATGCAAAGGACAAATGTTTTCATGCATAATCTTGAATATGTTAAGTATTTATAAGTCAATATTAAATGAATTGCACGTGATTCAAAGTATAAGCATAAATTTGAAAATGTTTCAATTTTAAATAGATTGTTTCCCTTAATCCATAAATGTTTCAATTTTAAATAAATTGTTCCCCTTAATCCATACTCTTTCAGTGTTTCAGTTACATGTATATAAGTCCATTTTATCTTATGTCTCCATTTTTATTTCTCTCCCTCTTTGTTGTATATTAGTATACATATTTCATGTTATTTATCCCCTTTGCCTTTACAAAATACATTATTCTCTGGCCTTTTATCAAGATCCAAAAGAGAAGGAAAACATCATCATCATACTCAAAACATATATAAGGCAATTTGAACATAAATCAAACATTCATTTCATTAAGATAAGAGAATTACATATATTAACACAAGTTCAAACATATGCTAATGTTTGATTGCAACATGAGGGCCAAAATGAAAACATAAAAACATAAAAGAAACATAAGAAAAGATGAAAGTGAATATGAAAAATAGAAAAACAAAGAGAGCACTAAAAAAGTTAGAGAAATGTCATCTTTATCTTATCCTTCATCAAGAGCACCATTTCATCATATCCATCTTACTCACTATCTCTAACTTCTTCTTCTTATCTTTCATTGGTGGTGGCTTGTTTGGTGCTCATTCTTCTTCATCATCCTCAAAATACTCAAAGTCATGAAGATGGTAAGAATTGGAAGTCCAAGTTTCTCTTGAATTTCAACTATATCACTATGTAAATGGTGAAGAAAGTTGACCCTCTTAAGAATTTTCTTTAACATTTTGAAAAATTTGGCCAAAGAAGGAGATTTAGTAAAATAAGAGAAAAGATGGACTCTAGGCTTTACCTTTGTTTCTCTTGGCTCTTATTATTGAGTTGTACCTTCATTTTCCTCAATCACAAGCCTTTTTCTCTTTATAGTGTGTGATGCTTCTTATTGTTTTACTTTTTGTGCACCTAGCAAATATTTATATGTGTTGGCCCTTATTGCTTTGGCATTTATGAGATAAGTGAAGTTAAGAAAATTTTTATTAAGAAGATATGTAAAAGTAAGGGTGGCTTCAATATCAGGAGTTAGAGCCCCTAAAAAATGATAAATGATAGTCACAAAAAACAAAAAAAGAAATTGAGATTTTATTTTAAGGTTCTTGTGGGCCTATTGATCAATGAAAAACTGGCTAGATTTGATAGGTTTATTTTTGAGAAGGCAATATAAAAAAGAAAGGTCTTTTTTAGATACCTTTTCATTTCCATCACCCCTAGCTATGATGGAGAAGGTAATGATTCTATGAAGTGATCGAATGGGGAGGGTTTTTATGTTTTTAGCTATTAACTTCTTTAGGTCATGCCTTTTCTCAATGGAGATTTCACTCTAAAATTCAGAATAGAAAAGGTTTAGGGAAGAAGGGTTGAAGGGAATAAAAATCTCAATTTGTAAATTAAATAGTGTACATATTTAGGAATAAGTAATGAAATATTTTTTGCCAAAGCATCTAAAAGTCAATCTATACATACCTGTATTAAAGGTTGCCTTCTTTCTCACTTTCATGGTGCACATAAATTCGAATACCACTTGTTCATATATGGATTCTTTACAAAGATAAACTCCACTCACCCAACATTTGAGATGAAGGCCTTGATCTCACCATCTAGACTAAGTGTGGTGAGAAGGAAATCTGTAATATCTTGTTAGCTTAGATGATCTTTTTCTTGTTAGCATTATATCTTGCATTCTCTTCTTTTATAACTCTTACAAGGTAGAGTTGAAGAGATTGCCTAGGAAGGGTTGAAGATGTTTAGGCTATGCCTTTTCCTTTCTCAATTCTGGTGCTCTTCCTTAGTGCCATTTGAATGATGAAGAGGAAAGGAATAAGTAGAGTAGAGGTTGAGGAAAGAGAGAAATTTAAAAAAGAATGATGAAATTTAAAGAGGGGAAATGAAAAAAAATGAATGGAAAGGTGTTAAGGGAGTTTAAATAGGTTTAAAATGCCTTAAAATGCATTAAATATGGGGGTGCAGCATTTAAGAAGTTAATGGTTAATGTCCACTGGATACTCATATGTCGCAACCACTAACTAGGTGATGCGATTGTAAATAGCAAAAGTTATGAGTAATGGATAAAAAATTCATGGAAAGGTATGAAGTCAACAATTGAAAATTTTAAAATTTAAATTTAGTGATTTAAAATTGTGAATGTGAATTGCTGAAGAGTTTGAAAAACAAATAACCTGTAAATAACGATTGTGATGGAAGGTCTCGATCACAATTTATAGAACACTTTTTAAAACAAGTTTAGAACTAAATTTTTAACAAATGGCCCAAACATAAAGTGATCAATTTGATATTTTGATGATCAATTCATGCAATTAAGCTCAAATGCAAGTTGAATTGACTCATCTAAACACAATGTCACAACAAATCAATCATATAATCATCAAACATATCAAGTACCTTTAATGACAACAATCAAACAAATATAAATGCAAATAATGAGATATATGTTCACCCTAGAGAGCTCCTATTATGAATCCCTAGTTTCCTCTTCATCAAGTATATCTTTTCTTTATTAAAGGGTTTTGTGAAATGTTTGCAACTTGGTTCTTAGTGTCAATAAACTCTAACAACATATTTTCATTTTGCACATGATCTCCAAGAAAATGATGTCTTGTGTCAATGCGTTTACTTTTTGAATGTTAGATAGGATTTTTAGAAAGATTAATTGCACTTATGATGTCACATTTGATGGGAATGTGATCAATAACTTTATCATAATCCTTAAGTTATTTCATCCAAAGACTGTAGGTACAAAAATAATCCACCACCATATATTTTGCTTCGATAGTGGATAAGGCAATTGAGACATATTTTTACCTAAATTAAGAAACCAAGCATTCACTAATAAATTGGCAAGTTTTGAAAGTGCTCTTGCTATCCAACAAACTACAGGCATAATCTACATCCAAATATCAAAAATACTATAAGATGAATTTCTAGGATACCATAGTCCTACATGCATAAAGCCATATAACTATTCCAAAATTCTCTTAACTATATGTAAATGAGATTCCTTAAGGGATAATTAAAATCTAACATATAAGCAAGCACTAAACATGATATCAGGTCTAGATGTAGTAAGAGAAATGAGAGAGGCAATCATACCTCTATACTTCTTCTTATTAATTTGTTTACTTGATTCATCCTTATCAAGTTTAATTGATGCACTCATTGGTTTCTTAACTACCTTGCATCCATCCATCACAAATCTTTTGAGTAGTGCCTTTGTGTACTTGGCTTGGTTGATAAAGGTGCCCTATTTGTTTTACTTGATTTGAAGATCAAGAAAGAACCTGAGCTTACCCATTATGTTCATCTTAAATTTCCTAGTCATACACTTTACAAAATTCTCATAAAGAGACTCATTAATAATACCAAATACAATGTCATCAACATAAATTTGAACAATTAAAATGTCCTTGTCATGCCTTTTAACAAATAATGTTGTATCAACTTTGTCCTTTTCAAAATCATTTTTCAAAAAGAATGAACTAAGCCTTTTATAGCAAGCTCTAGGAGTTTGTTTCAAACCATATAAGGCCTTGGTTAGTTTAAAATATGGTTTAGGAAATCATGAGATTCAAAACTAGGAAGTTATTTCGCATTGACTTTCTCCTTAATGAATCCATTTAAAAATACACTCTTAACATCCATTTGAAAGTGACATGCATATGCTAAAAGAATTCTAATGGCCTCTAATATTGCAATGGGGCAAAAGTTCCATCTTAATCTATGCCTTCTACTTTGTATACCCTTTGATAACCAATCTAGCTTTTTTCTTTATGATTGAACCTTTCTCATCTAATTTATTTGTAAACACCTATTTGTAACCTATAATTGGTGTTCCTTAAGTCTAACTTATTTGTAAACACCTATTTGTAACCTATAATCGGTATTCCTTAAGCTTAAGGATAAAGTCCTAAACCTTATTTCTTTGAAATTGGATGATTTCCTCTTACATAGCAATCACCCAATACTTATCATCAAGAGCCTCATCAATTGACTTTGGCTCCAATTGATAAAGAAAAGCAAGATTATTATCTAATGAATTTAATTAAGGTCTAGTACTTACTCCCTTAAAGGTCACACTAATGATTAAATCCTCTGGATGATTCTTAGAGTGCCTCTAATCCTTAGGTAGTTCTTGAGTTTGGTTCTCTTCTTATTGAGGTAGATTTTTCTCTTCAATTTCAATTACATTCTCCTTTGGTGAGGAATTGAGATCTAACTTCTCAAAGTCACCTATAAGATCTTCAATAAGAGTACATTTCCTAAGATCAAGTTTACTTGACTCATTAAAAACAACATTCATGGATTCTTTAACTACCATGGACTTTTTATTGAGGACTTTATATGCCTTGTTATTGGTGGAATAGCATAGAAATATACCCTTATAGGTTTTAGAGGTAAAATTTCTAAGGTTGTCCTTGGTATTCAAAATGTAGCATTTGCACACAAAGACTCTAAGGTATGAAAGCTTGGGTTGTCTTCCATTGAACCTAAGACCATGTCTCACAAAAGGTGGTCTTTGAGATAAAATGAGTGTATTCAAAGATTTCTTCCCTTTGTGAAATTTTGAAATGAAATTTCTTAACATGATAACCTTACTTTTGAAAATAATCATTTTATTTTCTTTGAGAATTAAGAGAGAATGGAGTTTGAGAGAGTTGTTCCAAAGATTTTTTGAGTTCCTCATTAGTGGTTCTTAAGCTACAAATAAGATCATTTAAACTTTTAAATCATCCTTTAGTTTGGAACATTTTTTCTTATAAAATTTAATTTTAGATTTATATTTATCACATCTCAAGGACATGGCTTTAAGTAGCTCATCATCTTGATCCTCATATACATCAATATCATAAGATTAGAAAAAAGTGTTTACCTCATTGGAAGAGCTTTCTTGAGTCGTGAAGTAAAAATTTACAACCTCTTCATCTTCTTCCTCTTCACTTGAATCATCCTTTCATGTTACTTTGAAGCTTTTTTTCTTCGCCTTGTCCCACTTCTTCTTTTTCTTGAGTTTGGGACAACCGAATTTGATGTGACCTTACTTCATACATTCAAAGTATGTTACATCATTGTTCTTCTCTTTGAATGTGGATGATGTTTTCTTAATGTTTCTTCTTTCCTTTCTTCTCTTCATGAGCTTTTTAGAACTCCTTAAGATCATGGTAAGCTCTTCTTCCTCCTTCCCACTTTCATCACTTTCACTGAAGCTTTCTTTCATTTTTTTGTCCTTGCAATAAGAATTTAGAGCAAAAGTCTTTTTTTTCTCCTTTATCTCCTTGTACCCTTATCCTTCTCATTTCCTCATCTTTCTTCATCACTATCTCATGAGTTATAAGCTTTCCAATTATGACATCAACTGAAACTTCTCTAATGTCACGATTGGATTCTTCTATGCTACATGCTCTAGCCCCCAACTTTTCTAATGGAAGCATCTTAATGATTTTGGTGTTTACCTAACAGTTGGTTAGTGTTCTTTCATACTTCTTCATGTTATTGATAATGGCAAGGAATATATTTATCATGTCAATGACGGTTTCATTCTCCTGTATCATGAGAAGCTCTCATTCCATCACATACATCTCCAATCTACTTGACTTTACTAGCATTGTACCTTTTATGGTAGTTCTATAAGGCTTTTCATATATAATGGATGATATGGCAATGTTGAACTCTTTCATATTCTTCTCTTGAAATGGAACTCAAGATGACCACCATGGCTCTTTTGTTTTTGCCATTTGTCTTCTTATGGCCCTTAATTGAATCTTCTATTAGAAGTAATTCTTTACTACCATTCACTACTCTAATGGGTGGCTTTCACTCCATTACAACATCCTAAAGGTCCACCATATCACTATTAAGATATATCTTAATTTTATACTTTCAATGAGCATAGTTGAATCCATCAAAGCATGGTTTAAGGTGAAAGTAGATTCCTTCTTATGCCATGATCTTTTCTCAAGCAATTAAGGAAAAAAAAAATGATACTTATGCTCTGATAACACTTGTTGGCACTTATGCACCAACAAATGGGGTTGAATTGATGGGAAATTTAAATTTGTAAAGGGAGTGTAAGTGATTTGAAGTTAGAGAAAAAGTGGGAAAAGAATAAACACAAGTAATTTCTAGTGGTTCAGATATTAACCAATCCTACGTCCACTCTTCAATTCTTTAATTAGGTATTTCATTAATTTTCAATGGTGTTTTACAAGTTCATACCTAACTTAGTGTTTAGGCTCACACTAAACCTAATTACAATTATGTTTAAGGCTCACACATAACCTTACACAAGAATTTTGTCTCATAAGCTCACTTTAAAACCCAATCCCAAGGGTTTAAGGCTAAAATCTAACCTTCAATAACCCAAAGTACAAAGAATAAATGAGTAAAAGAGTTGAGAAATCAAAAATTATAAGAGTTTATCCATAATTAAAATTTATTCTCTTCCATTCAAAGCCATTTGATGGAGTATTATTAGTTTCAACCACCAAATAGCTGTTACAAATGAAAGTATCTCTAAATCTTCGAAGTTGGTGGCAAAATCTTACATTTAATGCTCGTTAGAGTGAGATTATGGGCAAGACTATAGGTCATGATTGCGATCCATATTTCTTATTAGATTTTGCTCAATCACTATCAAGATCTTCAAATATGTCTAATGGCTAGTAACACTTGGCATTCTGGCATTGGTTCATCAAAAACTAACTGTTGGAACCCTCTAACGATTATCAAATGACGTTATAGTGATTTTGGGAGGTTGGTCACTACTTCCACAACAAATCAAACTAGAGTTTTGGTGTTTCAAGTTTTGGGTAGTTGCGGTCACTACCAAAATGTTATTACCATGAATTTTGAACCTTTAGTGGCTCATTGACATGTAGCTCAGCTTGGTTAGCGATTTGAAGTCCTTTTTTTTAAATCATTTGAAGATAGTTGTCTGAACTTAAGCCACGACAGGTACAATGAATCGAATTGTAATTTTTATTCCCAAATTTTCTTGACATAGCTATCGTAACCTTCAAGTCTCAATCGTGACTTAGGGGACAGTTTTGACACTTTAGGCATTTTGCTTCTAATCACTTTCATTCTACTTTTAATGTGTTCATAACTTAATTTCTACATAGGCAACACTTGGAAAAGATGTTAGAACCTCCCAATCTATGTTGTCAAAATCAAAATAGAGTTTTGACTTAGATTTGACAAACCTAGTCCAATAAAAATAATGAGTAAAAACTCAATGAGCAGATAATCAATAATAAGCATATATATATATATATATATATA
>CATIWR010040904.1:0-64264 GCA_949677035.1 Omphalea diandra | reverse complement strand
GCTTGACTTGACTAAGGTTGTGCCTTCATGGTAGTTCTCCAAGGTCTTCCATATGGCATGTGCAGTTTGACAATGCTGCACTCTCTCAATCTCTTTTTTTGAAAGTGACCTTAGGAGAATGGCCATTGCTCTCTTATTCCTGCCATTTGATTTTTGATGAGCTTCAACCCATTCATCCTTTGGGATTAGTTCTTCATTGTCGTCCATAACTCTTGTAGGAGGTTTACATTCCTTGATTACCACATCCCAAAGGTCCACCAAATTTGTATCTAGGTAGATCTCCATCCTATACTTCCAATGAGTATAGTCTGTTCCATCAAAATAAGGCCTTAGCTGTGAGTGGCTTACTTCTTGTGCCATGATCTTGTTTCACCCAATGAAGGTTTAATTTGTGAAAACCTTGCTCTGATACCACTTGTTGTCCCTAGGCACCAAGAAGGGGGGTTGAATTGGTGAATAAAAATTTCAAGAACAACGATAAAGGGAGAAGAAAGAATAGAGGAGAGACAATCAATTTATAGTGGTTTGGGTATAATTGACCCTACGTCCACTCCCCAATCAATCAATTGGGTATTTCACTATCTCAATGGTGTTTTCAAGCTCACACCCAACTTAGACAACTTGTGTTCTGATGGCTAATACACAACCTTACAACAATGTGTTTTCTAGGCTAACACAAAACCTCACTCAAGTGTTTCAGTAGGCTCACACTTAAACCTTTTTAGAAGTGTTTTTACAGGCTAACATAAAACCTGAAAACTTGGTGTTTAATGCTCACACTTAACAATCACAATTTCATAAAGAAGATGAAAAAAATGAGTAGCAAAGATTGAGAGTTTTAATCACTTGTAATAAATTCCTTAGCAACCTTCTTCACGGCTGTTTGGTGGAGTTTTTATAGCCAAACTTCACCAAAGAGACATTGCATATCATAGCTCATCAAATCTTTGAGACATGCTTAACAGATTTTGCATTAAATGCTTGTCAGGATGAAATTGCGGTCGCTACTGTCGTTCGTGGTTGCGAAATCCAAATTCTTCAAGGGAAACCCCGTTTGTGTCTAACAACTAGTCCACGTGGCAGCTTCTTATTAGTTCACTAGGAGAATATAGCGGTTGTCTTTTACCTACTTTCAGAAGTCGCGGTCGTGAGTTTTCTTGCACAGGCGTGACAAAGGACGCGAATTCATCTGCCAAAGGAGTCATCTTTCTTCCACAAGATTCGCAGTCACTATTAGCAAGATGCGTCTATGAAATTTGACTTCCACCAGTCTTTTAGGTCACTTGTCAAGCTGTAGTTGTGGATTTGCTTCCCTTTTGAGTTACATTGAAATTCACAGTCACGACTAAGGCGTGACTTGCACTGTGAATTCATCTGTCACAGATTGGCTTCTTCTTTTCCATTGGTCATGGTCGAGAATGGCTCCGCGTTTTCACCTGCTTGAATTTCAACATGTCTTAACATGTGTCGCGGTTGAGAATCCTAGATTGCGGTCGCGATTTACATGTCACTTTGGAGTTTATCAACTCCTTTCATTTCTTATTGGGAGATTGATTCATTTCTGCAAAAACAACACTTATTTGAATATTAATGATGATCAATCTACTTTGTCAAGATCAAAAGAGGTTCTAAACTTAGGATTAATCATCCTAGTTCAACACATTTGATCTTATATTAGGTCGCACAAAAGCAACTTAGTTAAGTGATTCTCTTTATACAATATCTATAATTCTGTATATAAGGATCATTTATAGGTTAGGCAATAAAGTGTCTTAAGAGATTTTATGAAAGACTTTAGATAATGATTGTAAATCCACCTTACAAAGTTTTTCTAATAGTTTCGGTTAAATCTATATTATGTAAGTTTGAATAACACCTAAAAGTTTACTTTTAAAGGTTTGAGTAACACCTATTAAGTTACTTAAATTAGTGAAATCTATAGTGGTAACTAGAGGAGAGGACACGGGCTAAAGTTGTAACAAACCTCCGTAAAATCTATGTTTTTCTTATGTAATTATCTTACTTAAGGAAATATTATTAATCTCTAATTTTTTGCCATTCCCTATTCACCCCTCTAGGGCTTATTAGGACAATAAGTGGTATCAAAGCAGATCTCATTTGATCAAGCTTTAAGGATTATTAGCTATCCCTTATCTCAAATAAAGTGAGGAGGTTCCTTATAATTAAGAAAGGGCACAAGAGAATTCTTAAGAAAGTAAGTGATTTGTTACGGATGTAATGAAAAAGGGCATCTAAAAAAACGTTGTCCAAAGTTAAAAAAGCTCAAGCACCCTTCCAAGAAGCACTATTCTGATAAGGGACAAAAAGCTTTTAAGGAAACTTGAGATGACACTAATGCCTCAAAATCCAAAAGTTCAGAAGATGAAAAGGAAATGGCTAACCTTTGCTTCATGGCTTTAGAAGTTAAATAAAACTCATCCTTAACTTATTCGAAAAGTGAAAGTGAACATGAAAGTGGTGGTGAATACAAGGAAAATCCCTTTAGTTTTTACTTTAGGAAAAAATTATATGACATTACTACAAAGCTCACTCAAAGCTATGACTTTCTTAAGTTTCCAACCTTATCTCTTTAAAAGGAAAACAAATCCTCAAAAAATTCAATCAAAAATCTTGATTCCCTCATAAAAGATGTTGAATCTTTAAAGGGTGAAAATAATAATCTTAAGGAGAGCATCTCTAAATTCTCCAAAAGGAAGGAGCAACTTGACTCTATCCTTAAAGTCTAAAGGAGTTCATGCATTAAGTTTGGTTTAGGATACAATGCATCATCTTCTTTTACTCCTCCTACTTCTTAAAATACTTTTATGAGAGTAAAGCATGATAGAACATAGTCCTCATAATAGGTAACCAAATGCTCCATAAAAGATAAATGCAAGTGTTGGCACAACACTAAGATTTAGAACTCACTAAACTTCATATGTTTATACTATATCTTCAGCTTCTAATGCTAACTATGCCTATATGTATCAACAATAAAATCCTAGAAAGCAATCTATGCAAAAACATACTTTAAAGCACCATCATCATATGCCTAAGCATAACTATGACTATATACTTATGCCTTAAAGAAAATTCCTTTAAAAGTGTTATATCCATAAATCTATAGGCTATGCATCTCGTGCATACACATTTAGAAAAGTTAGACCTAGACATAATCCTTACAAAAATCATGTCACAAGGAAATAATTTATTTACACAAACACTTATAACCAACTAAAATGCATACTGTAAGTGCCTTAATTTTTGGGGTTATGCTCAAACAATTGGAATCTTGCATGTTACTCTTACTTTTATCAATCATCAAAGGATTGAGAAGATGAAAGTCATACATTAGTATAACCTTAAGTTGTGGCATGTGTTTAAGATAATCAAAGGATCCTTTAAGAGGTCTTATGAGTTTTTGAAGCCCTTATTTGATGAGCAAAAGGTCAATAGGGGACTAAGGCGGGGTAACACTTTGGTATCACCCTATTGAAATGAGTCATCATCTGACTTTAGTCGAGATTCTAGACAAGGTCAAATTCTAAGCCTAATAAGTTAATTAGAAAGTCTAATCCATCTTTATCCCATTTGAGATATAGTTTGGGAATCAGGGACAATGTAAGGCAATGGTTAGGCATTTTAAAACTGTTCAAATTTAGGAATTCAGCCTTTAGGCTTCTTTGGTTCATAATTGTAACTTTGGACATATTATTAATTAGATCAATTTGATGGTCTTAAAGCATCATCTAATGTGTTTCACATCAAACACATAATCAAATCATTACTAGCATTCACCATGAGGAAATGGTACTTGCATGATTTTAAATAGAGTAAGCATGTATAAACTTCAATACATGAACAATGTGTAACATAAATGCATCTAAACCTACAAAAGGAACACAAGTTAGTAACATATTAAGATCATAATAAAGACTTACACTACCTAGAGTCTCATAGCCATTAACCATATAACTACCTCTCATTATACCTACGAGGCATAACTAATCCAACTCCAAGTCAAAGGGACCTAGGGATGTTTTTATGTCTAATACTCATATTCCAACAATCCAATCAATATGGAAAATCAAACATAAACACTATAAGCAAAAATAACAAGTGAAACACGAATGGATTATACATGAAGCTCATAAAAATGTATATAGAGGATAAGGAATGAGGCTTTGGGCAAGTATTAAACTTACCAAATTGGAGCCATAGGATCATTGGATCCTCCTCCATTAATGCTCTAAAGGGAGTTAGAGCATCCTAAAAATAGCTCTAGCTATTAAAGAAGCTAGGATACCAAAGTGATGAACCAATAGTATGCATAATCCATTAAGCATGAAAAGGAACAAAATAGGGATCGTAGAACAATAAGTTTTCTCCCTTACTTCATTCAAGAAATCACCCAAAATGAAGATGGAGGGAGTGTGCAAGCTAGAGAGCTAGTCACTCCCTCTCTATGGCGATAAAGAATAGAACTCCTCGCCGTGGTAATGAAGAGTATAACATGTAAAACAGGAACCAAAACAAATAAACATTATCATAATCAAATCATAGGGTCTTTGGAAATGGAATTCCTTTGCCTAATCATGTCCCTAAAACATGTAATACACATATAAAAAGAATGAAAAGATAGAAACATAAAGAAAAGAAGGGGAGAGTCATTTAAACCATTGAAACAAGCCCTTTAACTTGGTCTTTTCCTTACTTATTAGAAGAATATGGATCATAGGTCCTAAAACCTACCCTTATTTTATTGTTAGAGCTCAAAAGAGTCCTCTAAAAACCTTAAGAATTAAAGAGAAAATGGATGGAGAAGAAGAAAAAGAGAAATTTACTATTCCTTAATTAAAGTTGGATGTGCATACCAACTAGTGGTCTTTATAGCTAATAAAGTGGTATGTACAAACTATCAAGAAGTCTATATAGCCTACTGTGATTGTAATTTATGAAAATGGAAAAAGAAAGAAAGGAGAAGAAGAAGGAAGGGAGTTTGAGTCTTAGACGCTCTTCTTGATATGTCTTACCCTTAGAGGCACTCTGATCGTGAAATATCATTTAACATGCAAGGGAAACAATGCAGATGAATTTAAAGTCTTAGTTTTGCCTTGAACCTTTAGATGTTTGTGTTTAAGGTTTTCAATTTCTATGTTTAGTGAGGTTTTTTTATGGTTAAGATGTGATTTTTATAGAGTTTGGTTAGGAAAATTAGCCTCATCTTCTTCCTCAATGGAAGAGGTATTTATAGAGGTGAGGAGAGTGAACATAAGCTAAAATGGCTCGGGTTGCACTCAATCCTCAACCTTTATAGCATATAAGATCAAAGAATCTTCTAGAGAATAGGTTTCCATGTTATCTATACAACCAATGAGTTGGTTGTATAACTACTTAAGAGTCAAAGGTTAACCGTTCTAGAAACTTCCCCTCTGTTAAGGTCTGGGAATTGGTTATACAACTAAATGGTTAGTTATACAATTAAGTTAGTTGGTTGTCAACACAACAAGAGGATGTTCTTTAAGGTTTTAGGTTTGGCTTGGTTTATATGGTCAGTTAGATTTAGTCTTAATTCAAGGTTTCTTCCAAGCTTTTTCCTTTCTTTTGCAATACTTTCCCAAATTCTTTGAGGACAATTCTTGTTATTTTTCATCATTGGGCTAATATCCTATGACCCAAAAATCCAATGCTCATGCATACTTTGATGGGTTTTTATTATGATGTGCAGGACCACATTTCATATCATTGTAAAACTAAAGGCATGGTGCACAAATGGCAAAGACTAACCCATTAGCACCCAAAATAATATAGGTACGTAAAACTAAATGAATTTGCTTTTTTAGTGTGCTTATGATCAAAAGTGGAGAAAAAAGAATGTTATCTAAATAATGGTTGCTTAAAGCACATGATAAGTGAGATAAAGTTTTTCCAAATTTGACAAGGCTAAAGGACTTTAAAGTGTCTCATTTGTGATAATGGAAAGGCAAAAATCATAGAAGTAGGTAAATTAAAAAGGATATTGACTCTCCTATCCTTGATTAAATCCTATTAGTTGATGCTCTGGAACATAACCTATTGAGTTTAAGGCAATTATGTGACAAAGGTTAAAGAGTTTTATTTGAACCTCAAGCATGCTATATGCCAAGGATGAAAGATAACAAATTACTTTACATAGGTAGAAGAGTTCAAAATATTTATGCTATTAGTTTAAATTCTATGACTAATAAAGATGTCAAATGTTTGGTAACCATAGTTGATAAAGTTGGCTTCACATTGAAAACTTGGACATTTTATGGAGTTGATAAACAAATTAAGAAATTTAAGGACTACTCAAGATAAATTTAATTAAAGATAGAGTTTGGGATGAATGTTAAAAAAGTAAATAAGTTAAATTTTCATTTAAGGCTATGATTAAGGTAACATCTTCAAGACCTATCCAATTATTGCATATGGATTTTTTGGCCCAACTATAGGAACTAGTTTAAGTGGCATGCATTATGCATTTTTCATTGTTGTTGACTTCTCAAGGTTTACTTGGATTATATTCCTCCCTCATAAGGATTCTTATTTTGATGTTCTCAAATCTTTTGCAAAAGGAGTTCAAAATTAAAAGGTTTAAGAATTTTTATCACTAAGAATGATCATGGTGGAGAATTTGAAAATGTTAAGTTTTAAAACTTGTATAATAAAAATAGTATTTCTCATTACTTTTCAACTCTTATAACTCCGTAAAAATGGTATAGTTAAAAAGAAAAATATAACTCTAAAAGAGATGGTTGGGACTATGCTTAATGAATACAATCTACCAAAATATTTTTAGGCTGAAGCCATCAATACCTTTTTCTATGTTTTAAAAAGAGTTTTAATAATGCCTATTCAAAAAAAAAAAACTCATTATGAGATATGGAATCAAAGGAAACCTAAAATGGAATATTTAAGAGTCTTTGGTTGCAGGGGTTCCATTTTAAACACTAAGGGCAAGCTTAGTAAGTTTGGCTCTAAATTTGATGAAGCTATCTTCTTAGGTTACTCTACCTTTAGCAAAAGGTATAAAGTCTTTAACAAGAGAATAATTATTTTTAAGGAGTCTATGCATCTTTCTTAAGAATCAAAGAAGATGTTGATGATCTTATCGATGTTATAAAATAGCTCAATTTCAGAGAAAAGGAAAATAAGGAGAAAACAAAAATAAGGAAAATGATAAAAGAAAGGACATTGATGAAGTAAGAATTAAAGATCATCTTCAACTCCCTCTAAGTGTAAAATAGATTGTTTAAGAGCTTGAAAAGGATTGCATATTCAAAAGGAGCACCCTAAAGATCTCATTATTGGTGATACATAAAAAATTGTAACAATTCGATCTTTAGAAATGCATGCAATAATCTTGTCTTTGTTTTTCTTATTAAGTTTAAGACCATAAATTAGGTAATTAATGATGATAATCAAGTTTTTACTATGCAAGAAAAGCTAAATTAATTAGAAAGGAACAACAAATGGACCTTAATTCCAAGACTCAAAGATAATTTAGTTATTAGAACAAAATGGGTATTTAGAAATAAGCATGATGAGTTTGGTGCTATTACAAGGAACAAGGCTAGGTTAGTAGCCAAAGGTTACAACTAAGAGGAAGACATAGATTATGATGACACATTTACCCCTATTGTAAGGTTAGAAGTAATTAAGATCTTACTTACATTTTCATCTTTAATGAATTTCAAGTTTTTTCAAATAGATGAGAAAAGTGTTTTTCTAAATGGATATATAGAGGAGGAAGTTTATGTGGAACAACTTCCCAATTTTAGAATTCATATATTTCCAAATAATATTTTCAAACTTGCTAGGCTTATATGATTTGAAGCAAGCTCCTAAAGCTTAGTTTGAAATATTGAGCAACTTTATTTTAGAAAAGAGTTCTATAAAAATCTAACTTAACACTACACCTTTTATCAAAAGGCATGACAAAGATATCTTGATTGTCCTAATATATGTTGATGATGTTATATTTGGTTATACTAATGTTTTCTTATATGAAGATGTTCAAATGTTATGAAAAGTGAATTTGAGATGAGTATGATGGGAGAATCCAAATTATTCTTTGGACTTTAAATCAAACATAAAAGGAAGGATGATAACGGTTGTGTGCTAAGTGTAGAATAACACTTAAACTACAAAGTGCATAGTTTATAGGTACTATAGTGTACTAAAGCACGAATATCATTCCTACGAGGATCAATATTAAGTATAAGCTTCTTATTCGCTTTAATATCTAGAATTCCTAAGTGAACGAAGTTTTAAACTAAGAATTAGAAATAAATAGACTATAAACAAAGTAATTACAAAGAAAAAAAATTAATAGAAGAAACTAGCTAAGGGTTCAATTTCACTTGCTCATTACTTACGATTTCTAATCTTTCATTCAATTGGTTTATCATCTAGAATTATTATTAGATCACTTAAGTGCTTCTATCGAGTATCAATTAATGTACAAGGACATGTTAAACTTAAAGTCCCTTGAAATAATAGTTAAACATCATGTTATTGTCAAACAAAAAATGATCCTAATGATAACAATAAACTATTAAGGTCTATAAACACATAATAGATTAAAAAAATCATTAAAGGTATAAAAAACATCTATTGATAGTTGATTCATAAAATCAAGTATGATTAATAGCCATTTAATGAGCAATATGAATGTTCACAATGATTGCTAACACAAGGATGAATAAAATAAAAAGAAATTAGATTAGATACTAAAAGAGTTAAACAATATCGATCTAAAACCCTAACTTAAAGAAAATTATTTGATAATTAAACTAACACTAATACGTTGCTGCAAAACAAGGTTAAATAAACATGTATTGAAGTATTTGTAATATATCATAAGAATAATCTATGTTTTAAATATTTTTAAATAGAATGTAAGATAACTAAATATTAAGGAGCATTGGCAAAAATGTTTTAGAAAGTACAAGTACAAGAAGATATTTGTAATACATAGCGAGAACATTGCATATTTTAAATATTTCAGGCAATAAAAATAAATAGATATATTTATTTACGTTCATTTGTTTTAAGGACAAATTAGAGTAGAATATGACAATGAAAGAACAAAAGAAAGAGTAAAATAACTTTGTTTTCACCCTTTACGAGCTTTTTTTCAAAGGCAGCTTTGAATCTTCGTCCCTAACTTATAAAGATAAGCAAGATGATGATGAAGTTTGTTCAGGTTAAGGTGAGTATGAAAGGCTATGTCAAGTACGATTGGTAATTTTTTCTGTTAATAATGAAATAAAAAACACTGATGATTGAGGTGTTGAGGGAGCAAGCAAGGCTAAAGGAGTTTGGATACGCTCATCAACATCAAAAAATTTGATAACATAGAATGATATCTTAGTTGTTTAATTTGCCTTTGAGCTTATGATTATTTGGAAAAGCTTGGTCAACCTATAAATTTGAGTCATGAATGATGGTATAAAGAGCTTGTCGTGGGAGTTATGAACCAATTATTTATGAAAACTCTAATGAGATATACAACTAGATGAACAAAAACTAAGAATGATGCAACTCTTATGGTATCTTCAACTTTGAGTTATATATATATATATATATATATATACACACACACACAAAATAATTCTAAAAAAGAATATAGCTACTAAGAGTATGTTAGAAGGGAATCAAATTCAATGTTTCTAAGGAATTGCAACTTCTTTCAATTGGCCATATTTACCACTGCACCAAACTATATCATTGTAATTTTGAGTGCTACTTTTATAAGTTAGGCAAGCTTTATACCATTAGCCTATTAAGGCATCGAGGCTTTTGATTTTTACCACACATGTAAACTTTGTTTCCTGTAATACATTGAATAGATGTATTTATGCATAGATTAAATGTGAATGAAGTTACATGCAAATAACATATCTTTATACCTTGTCAGCGAGCACGTCTAGTTCTAGAAGCTGTGAAATTATTTTGTGATTAAGTTGTTTCTCTTCTTCTATATCAAGAGGTTCTTGTGCAATAGGCATAAGTCGTTCTCTTTTGTCAAAAAGGGCCTTTGATGCTACATATATTAGTAAGTGTGAGTTCATTACATTGTAGAGCGTTAATATAATTCATAAAAAAATGATGTCTTTTACCTATCATGGAAAATAATGATCTTAGGGATTTCTAGGTTTATGAAAATCATTATCCCAAAAGTACTATTGAAGCAAATATTATCCATAAAAAGTATTCTTTTTTTTTTTTTAATGAATGAAGTAATGGAAAAACAAAGTGTTTTTGTAAAAAGTATTTGTTAAGCAAAAGATAATGAAAGGGTTAAATTAAATGCACCATTATATGATTTCACAGACATTATAATAAATGCAATTACAAGTGGTTCATTTGGTTCTTCATCAAATGCTTCATCCTTCGAGAAGTTCAATGCAATATTAACCCATAACGTAACATCGAGTTCTTCATAACTATATAAACATGCAATAATTAGTTTGTTCGAGAATGCCATAAACTACAAATATAATAAATGAAAGTGCATTTAAACATATGTTGCTTTTTTTTCAAAAGTTTGATCATGTGCTTTTGTGCACTACGATTAATTAAGCTTATGGATTCAACACATCTAACTAAAACAACCTAGCCTATACAATCTAAAACTAATGATAATAGGCTAGTTAGTTATTAGGTTAGACACAACACTAAATAAAATAGAAAAATTGAAGAAAGAAAATATTTGAGGATTACCAGTTAAAAAGGTATCATCTCCTGTATGAATAATGACTTTGACAAATTCAATGAAGGAGAATTTATCAAAAGATGTTATGCCATCATCGATATCAATTTTTCTGATGAAGGCATTATATGGCAGCTGATTTAGATAGGCTATTGCTTGTCTTGTAATTCTTTTTTGCTTCAAAGCCTGAAATATGATAAATTTTTCCTTTGATGAGCAATTCCATGAATCAATAAGCATTAGCTTTTTGCATAAAACCTTGCATTATGGTTCCTCGCTATACATTAACCAATAATGTGAAATATAATGAAATTGTTTAAATGTTTTAAATGGTTTTATAGTTGATGTAAAAGAATCAATGATAACCTTATTGTCTATTATAATAAAGTTGAAGCTAAATAACTCATCTGCGTTATAGGCTAAAGAAATCCCAGGCTTTAGCAATTCTCACTTTGATGGGAGCATTTTTTGTATCCTTATCAAGTACAACAACTATGTATGACATGTTGCACAATGCAAAATTAATGTATGAGAATTAAGTTCATCATAATTGGCAAAGAGGATTAGAATAATAGTACATTAGGCAAAATAAGCTAGATCATCAAATATTTCTTTATAAACAACATTCTTAGTACATGATTATGTGGTTGTAGCATGATGAGGTCCAGGTTTGCATATAACAATTTAAATGCCAACATCGAAGGTTACACGTGAGAAAGCAACATATAATTGACCATGCAAAAAAAAAAAAAAAAAAGGTTCATACATATATAAACCCCATATTTTAGTGTTTGCCCTTTACTCCTATTTATTGTTATACAATAACAAAGCTTTATCGAAAACTAACGTCGCTTAAGAATTAAAGGCCATTTTTTTTTTTGTCACTAATAAGATGATCCTTGAAATAAGATTTTTTTTTTTTTGCTAAAAGTCCAAAAAATAATTCTCGCATCGATTATGTGATTACTCAATTCATTTATTAATAATATAGTTTCATTACAAAGACCAATAATAGGGTTTATAATGTGCAATAACATAATAAGAAAATTTTTCTTTAATTTGACTACATTATCAGGGAATCCATTAATTCTAAGGAATTTAAAAATTCAATTGGGTACAACATATCTAATTAATCTAAATTTGTGCATGTCTTACATATAGAATCAAAACTATCATAAACTATGATTTCCTCAGGCAAATATTGAGCATTTTATCATTAATTGTAACCATTACATCATTTGTTAGAGTCGCTATTAAATGTTCTTTCAGATAATCAATGCAATAATAATTTTCTTGAAATTCACTATATGTAAATTGATAATGGCATTTATTGGATTACAAAACCATTCAATAACATATCATCTAGGATTTAGACCCAATTATATTCATTTTCATATGAAGGTATGTTAATTGAATCAAATATTCCATCTCCCATAGATAAGAGCCACCCAGAAAAAGAATGATTCTTGTTTACAAAAGCATCAGTTGATTTGCTTTGGAGGTGCATGTTTGTTGTGAAAAGAGAAAACATGAAAATCACGCCTTAGATATGATCAAGTTATCAATGCATTTACAATTTCTTCTTTTGTGCCTTTGTGAACAACAGACAAAATTTGTCTAAAATAACCTCCAAGTATAATGGCTTTTCCTCCAAATGGAATTTCAAATTATTATTATTGAGTGTACTTAGTATATCTCTAAGAGATTTGTCAAATACTTTGAAATAATATTTATAACTACTAGTGCTTCATCCCATATGATAAAGAGAGGTTTCCTTTATGAGTGTAACTAATTGTGTACCTTTCTTAATATTGCAAGTCGAATGATCTATTAAATCAATGGATATCTTAACCTTGAATATGCCATTCTTTTATCAAATAATAGTAATGCAATAATTCCTGATGAAGCAACAATTAAAATAATTTTTTCTTGTGATTGTAATCCTGAAATGATTGTTTCATATGAATATGTTTTGCCTGTTCCACCATGACCATTAACAACACAATAATCCACTTTTGGTCATTATTAACTACATCAAACATTACATCATAAATGTGGCATTGTTCTTGATTTAAAGTTGGTGGCATTCGATCATGAATACATTTCAAGTGTTCAACATCATAACTAAGTTCCTCCATATGAAGCCTATTATTTATATTTGCAAATAAAGTTACATGTGACAAATGCAAACCATGGTCTACTAAAGACATTGAGTTCTTTATGAAGCTTTTCTTGTGCTCATATATGACTTTTTTTTTTTATATATAACTTTACAAAATGATGGACTTAGGAACATTTAATATGGTTTATAACTTATAATGAATATTATCAGCAAAATATCCCCAAAACATGTTTAAAAGCTTTATAAGGTCATTTATTTTACAAAAAATGGTGATTGTTATATATAAATGTTTGAGTTGTTCAGATGTTGCACATAGAGTTGCTTCTTTTATAGTTTCTATCCATTCATTACCATTACCTAGTAATCCATAAACATTACATGTTTCTCGATATGTTGAATAAGTTATATTATTGACAATTTTAATGGCATCGTAACTCATTGCTCTTTTACAGTATTTAAAAGTATTCAAAGATAATATAATTCATCAACATTCAAATGAATGTAAATAAGTTATCTAATAGAATAACCTTTTTTTTTCCATCTAATTCATATTTTGTCTTTTATATTTAAAACTCATTACGTTAAAAATTCAGCATATGTTAGCTCTCAAGCATATGTTTCCATCCATTTAGTTAACATTGTTCTGCAGGAATTTGGATTTTATATAATTGACTTAGTACATTGCCTAGGCCTGTATAAAAATTTGTTTTATAATGGCAAATGGATAGCAAGTCATTTAATTAAAGGCCCTTGATGATGTATTGGAAATTTAAAAAAGATGTCAAGCTACTTCACATAGCGATATATAGTGGCAATATAAATAAGTTTGTCGCTGATTTCATCACTATTCATCTTGACGTTCTTAGCATAGACTGTGTTTGCTTGTATAATATCTTGAATTCTATCAACTCCCTTATTTATGTATTTGAAAAGGTATTTAATCCCTATTGACATTGATGAAAATTCTACATTTATGTGTGCTTTATATTTAACAACAAACTTTTTGTTATAAGGCATAATAAATCTATTAGTTGTCTCTTCTCCTATAAATTGATAAACCATTTATGTGTATCGTTGTATCATTTGCATATTTTTTGAGAAAATTTTTGAACAACAACCCTATTTCATGCACGACAATTAATCATTTGTAGCACCACATGGTCCATGAATTGTGAAATTAGATACTATTTGATATGCTTTAGGTTCGTATGTTCTATAATGAAGTTTTTTTGATATATATATTGGACTCTATTGATTGAGCAATTGAAAGTTTGCCTTCTTCATGCAACTAAAGTAAACAATGTATATGATGTAACCTTCAGTAGTATACAACAAAGCTATAACATACCTAAAGTGACTATGATTTTTTAGATTGTTGATCATATAAGTTATCTAACTTTGAAATTTTGACTAACTATATATGGTCTATCTTCAGGTTTTTGCCTAGGAATTAATTGCAACATGTTCTTAATTTCCAACCAATGAGGATTACACGTAAGTGTTATAAATAAATCTGAGTGACTGTAGAATTTGCATATTGTCATTACATCGTGATAATGTTTTAGCATATACTCAAGGCTTCCAGTATATGACGATGGCAATATTACTAATTTTCCTATCTCATTCATGCTTGTCATTCCTTTTGTATAAGCTTCTCAAATTTTCAAATATATTTCTAAGCACAGGTTTATTTTATTATGTTTAGTATAAGCTAAGTGTTGTTTTTCTATAAACACATATGCACTTACGATAAATTGTTGGAACAAATGCCTGCCATGTAAAATTTTTGTTCTTTAATTCATCCTTTATTGTATTTGATATGTATAAAATGCGTGCATTGTGATTTCTTTTATTGTGCTAGCATTGTTACTATCATGATATTCATATGGAATGTCATCACAATCTTCAACCAAAGGAAATAGAAGTGGATATTGCATTACCATAAAGCTCGAGTGTAAATAATTAATGCATTTTAAGTTATCCATTTTATACTTGATGATGATGTCATAATTTTTATCAGACATCCTAAAATCACCAACAATTATAACATATACTTCAAAACAAATCAGAGAATTATATTAACGACTAACATGTGTGTGTTTTTCGAGTAATATGAGCTTTATGGTCATCAAGTCTACTTCTTTAAAGCGATCACGTGCCATACAAAATGATTTGGCAATAACATTATGATCATCAAACATAGTGATTGTTGGACTAAGTTGGTTAAACTAAGTCAAAACTCTTTTTTGATCTTGACAATGTAGATTAACATACTATAACATCTTTTTAAGTGTTGCTTTTATAGTTTTTAAGATAGGTATGCATTAGAAATTGAATGAGACTTTAAGTCTCAAACATTATGAAAGGCATCCTAATTCGTGACCAAGGTACTATAATTCGTGATTGTGACATTGCAAGAGGAATGGATGACTTTGGTCCAGATGGATTCATAGAGCAAATCGCAGCTGTGACCTAAGCAAGAAAAGAATGAACACCAAACAGTTAAATTCATGGTGCCCTTTTTATTAGGAATCGTCACTGTGACTTTTAGAGTTTTGTTGTCCCTTGGCACTAAGAAGGGGGATTGAATTGGTGTATAAAAATTAAAAGACAAAAAAGAGGGGAAGAAGAATGAGTAGAGATGAGGCAACGATTTATAGTGGTTCGGGTATAATTGACCCTACATCCACTCCCCAATCTATCAATTGGGTATTTCACTAACTCAAGGTGTTTTCAAGCTCACACCCAACTTGTACAACTTGTGTTTTGATGGCTCACACACAACCTTACAACAATGTATTTTTAGACTAACACGCAACCTCACTCAAGTGTTTCACTAGCCTCACATTTAAACCTTTCTTGAAGTGTTTTTACAAGCTAACACTAAAACCTTACAACTTGGTATTTAATGCTCACACCTAACACTTACAATTTCATAAAGAAAATTGAAGAAAATGAGTAGCAAATATTGAAAGCTTTAATTACTTGTAATAAATTTCTTAGCAACCTTCTTCATGGCTATTTGGTAGAGTATTTATACCCAAACTTCACCAAAGAGACATTGCAGAACATAGCTCATCAAATCTTTGAGACATGCTTGATAGATTCTGCATTAAATGTTTGACAGTCTCCATTTGCGGTCGTTACTACTTCATTAGCAGCCGCGAAATCCAAATTTCTGAAGGAAAATCATGTTTGTGTCTAACGACTAGTCCACATGGCAACTTCTAATTAGTTCACTAGGAAAATATAGTCATTGCTCTTTTACCTACTTTCAAAAGTCGCGGTTGCGAACTTTATTGTACAGGACGCGAATTCGTCTACCAAAAATGGTTATCTTCTTCTTCACAATTCGCGGTCGCTATCAATAAGATGCCTTCACAAATTTTGACTTCCAACGTTCTACTGGAACACGTGTCATGTTGTGACTGTGGATTTGCCTCCCTCTCGAGTCACTTCAAAATTCGCGGTTGCAACTATGGCGTGACACATACCGCGATTTCGTTTATCAATTTTGGACTTTGTCATTTGGATGAATCGTGATCGAAAATGGCTCCCCGATTTCACCTATCTGCTTTCTAGCAATGCTTATTCATATATCGTGGTCACAAATACAAAGTAGTGGTTGTGGTTTAGAAGTCATTTTTCATACTTGAGAAATTTCGAGCTTCATCCAACTTTCAACTTTAGATAAAAACTAAAGGCTGCAAAATAACACTTATTTGAAATATTAGACATGATTAATCTCCTTTATTAAGATCAAAAGTGGTCCAAGACTTGGGTTAACTACCCTAGTCCAACAATCTCCCCCTTTTTGATTTTTGACAACTTAGATTAACCCTTAGTAATAATAATGCAGAAAAAATGAAGTTAGATTGAAGGTAAAGATTCAATGAATACTTAAGACAAAAAAATGAAGTATATTATTCATTCAAACATAGTGATTCTAAGAAACAATAAGTATGATGCTCCCCCTCAACTTATGCTATAATTTTTGAGACTTAGATGTTTTTCCCTTTAGGCTTAGGTCGTACACACTCCCTCTCCCCCTTTGGGAAGATAAAAAAGAGGAGGAATTAGGGAGAAAGTAAAACTCATGCATAAGTAATAATAAGAGGCAAAAGTAAATATAAAAAAGCAATCACATAAGATCACAATATAACAAAGAAAACACTTGTTATTTATTTATAACCGTGGGATAACAAATTTTTAAACCAAAAAAGAAAAAAAGTATAAAAAGATCCCTAAACTAGAAAGTATAATACTCATCACTAGAGGTGTCTTCAACTTGAGCAGGAGCGGTTCCCTCAACTTCATCTCCATCTTCAACATCAACTGCATCGTCATCTCCTTCTTTTGTATCTTCAAAGTTTGTGAAGTTTGGAAGATGACAAGGAGGAACTCTGAGTTTCTCTTGCAGATCCACCATATCACTATAGAGATAGAAAAGGAAGAGTAGCCTTCACTTTATCATACGCATCATTTTGTCTAATTTGCGATCTAATGAGGCAAGACATAACTTGGTCTTTGCTTTGGGTTGAGGAGGAGGAGGAGGACTTGAGTTGTTCCTTCATCAATTTGAAGCCTCTTTCTTTTGGAAACTTGAGAGGACTCTACTTTCTTTGTCCCTACTATGCCAAGGGTATAGATGTAAGAGTTTGAATGGATGGCCTTGGCATTGATCAAATATGTTAGGTCGAGGAAGTTCTGTGATGGAAAGAGCTTCTTGGTGAGGAATTGCTCATTATCCTCATTTAGAGCTCCAACGAATCAGTAGATGGCGGTAACGTGAAAAGGAAGCAAAAACTGGCTCTTTGGTTTGGTGCTCATGTGGATTAGTTGATCCATAAGGTAGCAACCAGTCTGGATGGGTTTGTTTTTGACAAGGCAAAATAAGATTGCCAAATCCTTTTAGGAAAGCTTCTAGTTTCCATCACCCCTCGCATTGATGGAAAAGGTGATGATCCGATGAAGGATCCACAAGGGTAGGGTTTTTATGTATTTGGAGAGGGAAGAATGGGGGTCGTGGTTTGTCTCAATGGATATCTCTGACTAAAATTCAGAGTAGATAACATCAAGTGCGAAGATGATGAAGGGTATGTGTTCTCCGACTTGGAAATTGAAGAGGGACAATAATTGATCGAAGGTTATGAAATAGGGATCGCCAAAGCATCGAAATACTAACTTGTACTGTCCCGCCCTTGAGCCGACTTTGCAGCTCAATTGCACCGTGCACATAAATTCTCGCACTACCTCCTCATACCCGGGCTCATCTCGGAAGATGAATTCATTCCATCTAAGGTTGGACAGAAATGCACGAATTTCATCATTGAGACCTAAGGTCTCAAGCATAAAAGTAGAGGGAATATTGTTAGGGACTATCACCATGGAGGAGTTGGCCTTGTAATGATCTTTCTCTTCCTTCGTGATACCCTTCATGAGGTGGAGGGCAGAAGAAGTAGAGGGTTGAGCCACTGCTTTACCCTTGTCGGCCTTTGAGAGTTTCTTGGGAGCCATGGAAGTAGATGAAGAATTTTTTGAAAGAAAGTTGAGAGTGATTTGAGAAGTAGAAGTGATTTGGAGTAGATGTGAGAAAATCACTATTGAAGGGGGTATTTATAGGCTTCAAGAGGTGTGAAAACGGTAACAAACAGCTAGAAATTGATTAAATGAAGGGTTGGAAACAGTTGGCTATCAAATCACATAAATGTGAGACAGTTCACGTCCACAAAAATGGAAGTCGCGACCGCGAATTCTGGAAAATATGATTAATGGATAGACTTTCCTAGGGAATACGCACTGCACAGGTCAAAATTTTGATATTAATGACCAAAATTCGCGGTGGAGAGAAATTTCGCGACCGCAAATTAACGTTTGACAGCTGATAGAAGTTGACTTGTAATTCACGACCGTGAAGAAAGAATAATGACCGCGAATTGTGAGTCATCAAGGATAAGAATGAAAATTTTGAAAAAACATGTGATCCCTTAGAAACAAATAATAAAACCTCCCATATCAATCATCAATCAAACATATCACATACACTTATCACACAATATCAAACAAGAATTTTCACTTGAGGGAGCTTCCATCAAGCATTCCCAATTTTCTCTTAATGAAGTTCATCCTTTCTTCATTTAGAGGTTTAGTGAAAATATCTATAAGTTGATGATTAGTGTCAATGAATTCTAACACAACATCACCTTTTTGCACATGATCTCTAAGAAAATGATGCCTAATATCTATGTGCTTACTTCTAGAGTGTTGGATGAGATTCTTTGAAAGATTGATAGCATTAGTATTGTCACATTTGATGAGAATGTGATCAATAGCTTTGCCAAAGTCCTTTAATTGTTACTTCATCCAAAGAACTTAGGTGCAACAATAACCCTGCTGCCACATACTCGGCTTCCGCGGTAGACAAGGCAACCGATACTTGCTTTTTACTAAACCATGAAACTAAGCATTCACCTATGAATTGGCAAGTCCCGGAAGTGCTTTTTTTATCTAATAAGCTTCCCGCATAATCCGCATCCGAATACTCAACTAGGCTAAAAGATGTATTCCTAAGGTACCATAGTCCTAAGTGAATAGTGCCATGCAAATATTTAAAAATTCTATTTATAGCATTCAAATGAGATTCCCTAGGTGAAGATTGAAACCTAGCACACATACAAACACTAAACATTATATCTGACCTAGAAGCAGTAAGATAAAGTAGAGATTCGATCATACCTCGATATCTCTTTTCATCTACTACCATACCCGATTCGTCATTGTCTATCTTGATGCTACTGCTCATTGGAGTTTTCGCTACCTTGCATCCTTCCATGCCAAATTTCTTTATAATTTCCTTTGTGTATTTGGCTTGGTTGATGAAGATCCCTTCTTTGAGTTGCTTGATTTGTAAACCAAGAAAGAATTTGAGCTCTCCAATCACGCTCATTTCGAATTTCCTAGTCATACACTTAGCAAATTCCTCATAAAGAGATTCATTAGTAGCACCAAAGATAATATCATCAATATAGATTTGGACAATTAAAGTGCCTTGCTTATGCTTTTTAACATAGGAACTAGTTATGGTCACTGGTCCTGACATTAGTTAACACTTGTGTACATTAAATATATATAGGATTATATATGTATGATGAATAAACCTTAATGTGTATGCATTTCTGAATATGAAATGCCATGATTTGCAACTGAAGATGATAGTTACAGTTGATGGTATCAGACGATTCAAGCATACGCAGAGCAGATGTGCAAATCCCGATGTGTATGACATCACGGGGCTGACGGGCAAATTCCGGATGTTGAGTGCTCTGATAGGTACCATCTGTAGCCACGTTGTGACGTTACAATTTGTGGTATCAAAGCTGATTTACAAATGAGAACAATGAATGTCACAGTTATTGGTTTGACAAATGAATTTATATGTTACAGTTTAGGTATCAGAGAGGGCTCAAGCATACGCGGGGCATACATGTAAATCTCGGTGTGTATAACATCGTGGGGCCGACGGGCAAATCCCGGATGTTGAGTGTTCTAATATAT
This sequence comes from Omphalea diandra, assembly GCA_949677035.1. Classification (NCBI taxonomy): domain Eukaryota; kingdom Viridiplantae; phylum Streptophyta; class Magnoliopsida; order Malpighiales; family Euphorbiaceae; genus Omphalea; species Omphalea diandra. The sequence goes on along the minus strand of CATIWR010040904.1, from coordinate 43,850 downwards.
ACCGATTGTAGCATTACAGATTGTGGACATGAATAGTATGACTTTTGTAAATGAACACGGTTATTACAGTTATTGGTATTAGAGCAACATGATTTGTAAACACAAGTGGTCATTACATTTATTGGTAAACGCATACGGTTGTTACAATTTAGTAGTATCAGAGCAATATGAGTTCTGACATATGAATACGGTTGTTACATATTATATACTTATTATTATTTTATTATATTATTAATAAATATTAATAAATTAATTAAAAAATATTAAATTATTATTGATATAATTAATTAATATGAATACTAAGAAATTAATTAAAAATATTAAAAATTAATTTAGAATATTAAATATTATTAATATAACATATAATAATTATTAATATATATATATTAATATAGAATGATTATTAATATATAAATATATTAAATTTATAAATTATTTATTTTACAATTTATTTATATGTTAATTATATATTATAATTATTATTAATATAACTTAGTTCATGTTTAGTCCCCTTTGTTTGGAAGTTATTTCTATTTGTACATTTGTTTTCTCCTCCATTTCTTTTGTTTCTGAGGTTTATTTCTGTTTCTTAATAAAAATATGTGACAATATTCTGCTAAAAGAGTAGGCACAAGCGATAAATAAGAGAATACTAAAGATTCGAGCCATAAAATTTATCAATTATTGAATTTTGCATTTCTATGCAACATAAAGAGATAGAGAGGGAGAGGGAGACAAGAAAGGGAAACAAAGAAGAATTTTCTTAATAACTTATCTATCTAATGCTAGATAGGATTGAGTATAGTACTTGAAGTTTTTCAAACTGAAGCGCAAACCATATTGAAATAAGCAATGGACCAACAATATAGAACAAGAATCAAAGATTAAATCAAAATTGAATTGATATTAATTTAAAATCGATTTGGTTTAAGTCTTCCTTTAAGAACCGAACCAAAATCGAATTGAATAACTAATTATATATATAATTTTAGGAGTATATATTAATTTAATACATGCATATGTTATATATTTAAATTAAATATTGTAAATATATTATATTATACACTTGAATATTACTTAATATAAATCTTTTCATAATTATAAAGTTATATTTTATTAATTTCATGCATTCAAAATAATATATTGTATAATATTTATAGGATAGTTTATATAAATGAAAATGGATTAAAATAATTATAGTTGTGATTTTTTTTTTAAAAAAGTAAATTTAAGACCAACTCATAACCAAACTGAGAATAAAGAACAAAATAGTACTGAAGAATTGAACAAAACTAATTTTTGGTTCAATTCGATTTCAGTTCTTCATAGTATTTGGTTTGATTCTAGTCATTCAAATTGTGAAGGCCTAGACCAGAGTGAGCTCACCTCAAATACAAAAAATAAAAATAAAGGAAGTAAGAAAATGACACGTGTATATTGTCATTTCAAACATTTGTGGGTACATAATTTACCAATTGCAAAAAATTTGTTGGCAATTACCAACGACACCAAATTACTTATGGAAAAAATCACCAATTAGTATATTTCGTTGGTAATTTTCCAATAGATTGAAATATGGTGTAAATATGTTTCAATTTGTACTTACTAATGGATTTCAGTTCATTGGTAATTACCAACACACAAAATTTTGTTGGTAAATACCAACCTATCTCAATCATTGGTATTTTACCAATGGCTATTTCTGTCGTTAATGGAATGGCGCTAATAACCACCAAAATTTGTTAATGGAATATAATTTGTTGGTATTTAGTTGCTAAACTTGACAGGAAAAAAACTCCAAATTTACCAACAGATTGTATTCGTTGGTATGCATATGTTGGTAGTCTATTGGTAAATCCATCAGAAAATATACAATAACAAATCAGGTAGGAATTTATTGTTATTTATTAGTAAAAAGCTATTGATAAATAATTGTTTTTTTTTTAGTGATCTTTATCCATCTTTGAAAAAAAAATCCTTGAACAACTCGAACAACTCACACCTACAGTTAGTAGAGTTGAAGCATCCTTCACAAACCTCCATAAAAATATGAACAAGATCAAATATCAGTTGAAGAATGTCACTTGGACTCATCATTATATTATTAAAGAATTAATTTGCAATTAGGAAGTCCATTTGATCAAGATTAGCCTACTATGCAACCTAGACAACGCTAAGAAGATACCCTCCCCATGGAGTCCTCATCATTAGTAGACCCTAGGGAGCTAGTAGCACTAGTAGAACCCAAAGATGCGAGCCCCCTCTCATGATCCATCTACATGTTTTTAAAGTTATTTTTATTGTTAACTATAATCGATGATGGATAACATGTCTTAATTTTCTTTTGAAATGAATAGTTTTTTTGTTTTTCTTCTTTCTCTTTTTTCTTTTTTATTTTTGCAAACTTATGTGTATGTTTCCTTCTATTATTTTTCCTTTTCGATAATGCCAAAGGGAAAGATGATAAATATATTGCTAAAAGGAGAAAAAGAAGGGATAAATATATTCAGAGCCCAGTTCAATTTAAAGAGGAACATAATAATACAATAAGAAACCTTATTAATTTGTGTGGGAGCTAACGGTATCAAAGCTTTTTTTCTTGTTCTAAGACTTGACATATACTTGTTTTATTATTTTACTAGCTCTGACAAATTGTTTGTCATCATCAAAAAAGGGGGAGAATGTTGAACCTTCTAAGTTCCAAATCCGTATTTTGGTGATTATAAACAAGTCTTAAAACTAACCTTTGCCCAAGTTATTTGTGTTAAATTTTGCAAGTATATCAATTCATTAAATCATGATGATTAGAGAAAAGTTAACTGCTAGTACACTTAAATTAAAGCATTTAAGGTTGAAAACTTTAAGTGTTAAATAGTGGAAGTCATAACAAACTCAATTGAGCCTCGTAACAAGCATTATTTCCTTTTAACAGGGTTGGAAAAGTGCTCTAGTTTGAGCCACATTCTTTGAATCCTGCGACTGGCCTTGGAATAATGCTTTAATTTTTGTTACATCTTCTGAACCTCCTAACGGGGTGCACTCTATAAGACAATAGACGTAAGGGAGTGTCTAACAGGTGTGTTGAGATCTCTAACATACTTCTTTTTTTTCAATCACTTTGGAAATTTTGAGAAATTAAAGCATGGGGCTCGCACTTGATCATACTCCAATGGGCATTGAATTCAAAATCAATAAATGTACCATATGTCCAATAACCATTATAGAAAAAATGGAAAGAGTAAATAGAAAAAGGAGGAAAGGAAGTGCCTTGAGCTATTAAACTTTAACAACTAGCTCCAATGGGCATGTCGATTAGACGAACGATCATTGAAGTTAAATATTAATTGCCAACCACTTACTTGTATGAAATCTATAAGGTTGATTTCTCTAGTAATGGGCATGGAATTTCCTTAATAAGTATTGGTTGCACACAACTAATGTGAATTGACAACTTCTTTTTATAATGGCTATTTTCTTGCTTTAACATATAAAAGGAACCACTCTTAATAAAAAAGTTAGAAAACTGTGATATCAAGTGAGGAATCTACTATGAAAGCAATTACAAATAAAAAAAAGGCTATTACATTGTGATTAAGATGTGATTTAGCATTCAAGAGAGACTCACTGATCAAGCTTAAGAAAGAACTATAAAGAGTTATCTTCAAAATAGAATTTAAAGGACAAGCTTCTTGAAAACCCATTTTACACTCTCACTGACATCAAGCATTCCTTGCAAATGTGCTTTGATCGTCCATTCTTACTTGACTGAAAGAGATCTCCTTCTACTTAAAGTGTTATAATCTTGTGTTATATAACTCAATATTGAGAAACCCTTTAATAGTATCTCTTGTGAGAGGTTTATGGTAATACCTATAAACTACTTTAGGTTAAGGTTTGAATGGTATTTTTAAGTACTTTGAAGGGTTGATAGTGCCTAAAAATCTATCATCTATAAAGGCTTGGTAGTGGCTGAAAACTTGCTTTTATAAAGGTTGTTGATAACACTTTAAGCTATATGAATAAAAAAGTCTCTAATGGGAATACTAGAGGATATAATGTAGGCAAGTTGTGACAAACCTCTATAAATCTTGTGTTGATTCTTCCTTCATTTTTGCTTTGAGTTTTAATTTTATAAAGTTGCCTTTGCCCTATTCAATCCCCCTTTATAGGGCACCATGGGATAATAATAAATTATATGTATAATGAATGATAAAAAAAAAATAGTTAAAGAAGAGTAATATAAAAAAAATTTACCTCTTTAGGTAAATTTATTAATTCATTAAATGATAACCTTATGTTAAAACTTAGCCCTTCCCTTCCCCCCCTTCTTCAAATTTTCTGGTGTGCTCCCCTCTTGTTCTCTTCCTACCCCTCTACCCTTAAAATCCTAAATTTATCACTTCAACATCTATAACAAAAGAAAATCATTACTATGAGTTCTTAGTCTAATTCAAAGCACAACTACAATGGTAGTATCATTATTAATGATCTTAGAGGGGTATCCTCCATTGTTAGCATTATAGCCACCGAGGGGTAGATATAATAGGAATATGCTTCAAAGACTAGCTATGGCTGAACACATATCCTCTATATCAAAATCTAATATTCAATTACTTTTCTTTTCCTCTTTTATGACTGGGCTTACAATAATGAGTAGCTCTAGTTGCAATCCATTCACCACGTCGATCTTACTCACCTTTCATAAGTAAATGCCTATTTCTTATTTGTTTCTCTTGAAGTTTATAGCTTTTATAATTTTTGTGTTGCTTTGGTGTAATACATATTTCCTGATTTTCTTTAAAGATTAATGCTTTCATAATTTTTATGTTATTTTTGTTGAAGAAAAATGATTGGTGTTAAGTTTATGTTGAATGAAGTGATGAAGCCAAATTTATTTGTCATTTATAAGCAAAGGAGTGGTATATGACTAAGAGGAAAGTACTAGTTTTATCTCTAAAAAAGATTAGAGATTGTAAGGAGTAAGAACTTATTGGGATATTCAAGAATTATATTAGGGTTTATTTTATTAAAACTTGTAAAAATATATTGCTCGAAACTATGTGTGGGTTTTGTGAAGCTATGATCAAAGCTAATGTTGTCTACGGTTCCATCACTGACAATGGGCTATTGGGTTACTGAGATTTGCATAAAATCATCAGTAAAAAGTAATAGATTTTCACCATGCATAATACATATGAAATTAGAAGAAGGCACTCTTGAATTAGCTTTCAGTTATAGAAATGATTCTTCTGCAAGAGAAAAGATATTCACCTTGGTGCATAATAATGATTATTGCCCTAAGGCAACTTTTTTATATTTCTCTAGAATTTAGCATTTATTAAATCTTTCTCTAATTAGTTCTCAACATTTTTTTCTAATAACAATTTATAGATATGAATAATCAAGTTGATTTGAACTTTTAATCAAGTTATGTATATCATATTGCTTGACACTACTTTATTTTGTTATGTTCTTTCTTGTATATATGATGTGGATACTAGGATGTTTAGTTCACTCTATTTTCTAACTTTCTCATTTTAAGAGTTATAGAATAGTATATCAAAAAAACTTGCAATAAATAGATGTCTGTGTGGCAATAACATTGATAGCCTGTGTGACAATGATATCCATAGCCCGTGTGGCAATAAAATATAACAACCTGTGTGGCAATAACATTTGATAGCCTGTGTGGCAATGATATCTATAGTCCGTGCGGCAATAGAATATAACAGCCTGTGTGGTAATAACATTCGATAGCCTATGTGGCAATGATAACTATAGCCTGTGTGGCAATAAAATATAACAACCTATGTGGCAATAACATTTGATAGCCTGTATGACAATAATATCTATAGCCTGTGTGGCAATAAAATATAACAGCCTGTATAGCAATAACATTCGATAACCTGTGTGGCAATAACATTCGATAGTCTGTGTGGCAATGATATCTATAGCCTGTGTGGCAATAAAATATAATAGCTTGTGTGGCAATAACATTTGATAGCCTGTGTGGTAATGATATCTATAGCCTGTGTGACAATAATATTTATAGCCTATGTGACAACAAAAAATGAAAGCCTTTGTGGTAGTGATATTGATAGCCTATGTGGCATTTAAGATTAAAAACTCTTTATTTCGTGCATGGATATGATGATGAGTTATTAATATTTAAATGTTTGTTATGTTATTTGAGATTGAAGTATTGTTATGCATTTACTTACTAAGTATGCAAGCTCACTCTTCTGTATTAAATTTTATTTCAGGAAGAGTAGACTAAAGATTGCATCCGGTTACATTTTGAAGTTGTTGTCTAGCAGTCTAATAGAGGTTGGGCCAATATGCAGTCTATTACTATTTTAGTTTGTTTAGACATGTATACTTTGTCGTAAATAGTTACTATGTTTTGAACAAGAGACATAGTGTAAAAAAAAAAAAAAATAAATCAGGTATTTAATGATAATGGATAAATTGAGAGAATTTTAATGATTAGTAAATGGGATGTCACACTCCATCTATCTCTTAGTCCCCATATGCCCCTTATACTTTTAAATAAGCTCTAAAACACCATTATTTATGATGCTACATCATGCACATAACATAAGGTAATTTACGATCAACTATACAAACATTACATACAAGTGTCTTAAATGCAATTGTGCAAGTGTCATCGTTGTGTTTATCCAATTCACATATCTAAATGATCATTTATCCATTGCACATGTTATTGTGGATTGCAAATCATTTACGCAATGAATATGTTCTTGTAAGAATGCCAATGAATGTGGATAGAGATGTTACATTTCTTGCCCTTTTTTGAAGAATTTCGTCCTCGAAATTCAATACTTGTAAAAAAAAATATGGATATTGTCATTTAATGTTCTCTTTGATTTCCCATATAGCCTTTTCTTATGAGTGGTTTCTTCATAACACCTTAAGCAAAACAATTTCTTGATTTTGTAACTGTTTTATCTTGTAACTAATGATTTTTACTAGTTCTTCAATGTAACTTACTTTATCTGCAATTATTATTGTTGGGTCCCTAAGTATATATATAATATTAGATTGATACTTTTTGAGCATACTCACATGGAATACATCATCAATCTGAGCCATCTCTAGTGGTAGTGCTAGCTTGTAATCCAATGGACTGATCCAGGATCTCATATGGTCCTATATATCGAGGACTCAGTTTCCCCTTTTTGCCTAATTGAAATTTTCCTTTCTTTAATGAAACTCAAAGGAACACTTTATCTCCCACCTCATATTCCATTTTTCTTTCGTGTTGGTCTGCATAACTCTTTTGCCTATCTTGTGCTACTTTAAGTTTACTCTTGATTACCTTCACCTTGTCCATAGTGCCTTGCATTAGTTCTGGCCCTTCTAAAACACGCATCCCTTCTTCATCCCAATAGATAGGACTTCGATATTTTCTTTCATATAGTGCTTTATATGGTGCCATATGTATACTGCTATGATAATGATTATTATAATAAAATTCAATCAAGGTAATATATTCATCCCATCCATATTTGAACTCTACCACATAAGCTCAATGCATATCTTCATGTGTCTGAGTTGTCCTTTCTAATTGCCCATTTGTCTGAGGATGAAAAGCAATATTGAAACTTAACTTGGTACCCAAAGCCTCCACATATTTCTTAGTTAAGTGCTCAAGTGAACTACTCCATTAAATAAGTAAAAAGTAAGCCGACTTTGTTAGTCTATCAATGATCAACCATATAGCATCATTCTTTGTCAAAGTTCTCGATAACCTATATCCAAAGTCTATGGTTATTCTTTCCCATTTCCATATAAGTAAATGATTTCAATTTTCTAGTTGGTGCTTAATGTTCTATTTTGATTTACTGATAAGTCAAATAAGTTGAAACATAGATTGCTACATTTTTTTTATTTTTATTTTAGGCCACCAAAAATGAGATCGTAGGGTATTATACATTTTCATCATTCCTAGAAGCATGACATATAGAGCATTATGTGCTTCTTATAGGATTTCTCTTTATAATTTATTAACATTAGGCACACAAATATGAGAACCCAACATTAAGGCATCATTTTGAATATCAAAATCACCATGTCTCCCCTATTTTACCATTTCAACAATTCTATGTAACTTAGGATCCTTGCCATGTGCTTCTTTAATTCGACTATGCAACATTGGTCTCACTTGAAAGGTAGCAATGAATCCTTTATTCTTTTGTATGTTTAGTTCCATATTCATAGCTCATAATTGAACTAAATAAAACACTGGAAATAGCTATAAATGAGTTGCACCGTTTCTTGATTTCCTACTCAAAGCATCAGAAACCACATTTGCCTTCCCTAGGTGATGCTCAATGGTGCAATCACAATCTTTTAGCAATTCTAACCACCGCCTCTATCTCATGTTTAATTCTTTTTGGCTCATAAAAAACTTCAAGCTATTGTGATATATAAATATCTGAAAAGTTTATCCATATAAGTAATGTCTCCATATTTTCAAAGCAAACACAACAACAACAAGTTTTAGGTCATGTATTGGGTAAGTTAATTCAAAATGTTTCAATTGTCTAGATGCATATACAATCACCTTACCATGTTGCATTAAAACACATCCCAAACCTTGATGAGAGGCTTCATTATATACAACAAATCCTCTATTACCGGTGGAAATAAAACTCTCCTGACATGCTTTAAACCACTGAAGTGTTGTATTTTTCTGAAGTAACTCAGTCAAAGGAGCAACTATAAGTTAAAACCCCTCAACAAATCGATGACAATACCAAGCTAGTTCTAAGAAACTTCGAACTTCTGTAGCATTCTTTGGGGTTTCCCATTTTACTATTGCTTTAATTTTGTTTGGGGTTTATGCCCTTTTTAGAAACTATATGTCCTAAAAATACCACATGGTTAATCCAGAACTCGCACTTGCTTAATTTAGCAAATAACTGTTTTTCTATCAAATTTTGCAACATAATCCTTAAATGTTGTTCATGCTTCTATTTACTCTTTGAATACACCAATTTTCATCAATGAACACAATTACAAATTTGTTTGAGTAAGGTTGGAACACTTTGTTCATAAGAGCCATAAACAAAGTTGGTACATCAGCCAAACCAATTGGCATCACTAAAAATATGTAATGCCCATATCTGGTTCAAAAAGCTATCTTTGATATGTTTGGGATTGAAATTTTGAGTTGATAATATCATGATTTTAGATCAATTTTAAAAAACACTCGTGCTTTATGTAACTAGTCAAACAAATCATCTATCTTCGGTAAAGGATACTTGTTCTTCATAGTAAACTGATTTAACTGCCTGTAATCAATTCACAACTTCTTTGTTCCATCTTTCTTTTTAACGAATAATATTGGAGCACCCCAAGGTGACACACGAGGTCTGATGAATCCCTTTTTAATTAGTTATTGTAATTGGGTCTTTAATTCTCTTAACTCAGCTGGAGCCATCCTATAAGATGGAATGGATATTAGTTCAGTTCTTTAGAATAACTTAATTGTGAATTCTAGCTCCCTATCAAATGGCAAACTATGTAAGTCAGCTGGAAACATATATGGAAACTCATTTACCATGAAAATAGTCTCAAGTAATTCATTTATGAACCTTGTGTCTACCATATGTGCCAAATATGCCTCACAACAACTTTTAATCATGTGAAAAGCCTTGATAGCAAGAACTAGACATGCAGGCACAATTTGCCTTTCCCTTTGAAACACAACCCTTGTATGATTTGGAGATTGAAAACAACTTTTTAGTAAAACAATCCACTATTGCATGATGTTGGAATAACTAGTCCATACCTAGTATCACATCTAATTCATAGAGTGGCAACAATACTAGATAAGCATTCAACTCAACGTCATCAATATGAATCACACAATCACGACATACCTTATCCATAATCATCGTATCTCTCAAAGGTGTACTAACACATAGATTAAAACCTAAAGGTTGATGCTTACTAAATAATTATGATGCCATGTTCAATTAAATGAATGAATATGTGGAGCCAGGATCAATTAATACATCAACTTCTAAATCATGGAGAAAAAGTTTACCAGTAATTACTTCTGCAGTAGCAACAACTTCTTGCCTAGTCATGGCAAATAGTCTAGCCTGTGCCATGGGTTTAAAACTCTGACCTTCTGATATGCTCATACCTTAGCCAATTGTGGTTGTTCTACCTCTGCCTCTGCCCTTGCCAAATGATACTCTAACTCCACTTACTTTTGAAACTTTAACTATGGATTCTGATGTAGCTCTACCTTTGCCTCTACCTGTATATAATGAAACTCTTAATCCTCTACCTATATATCTAGAGTAACCACTCTCTAGCATTAGACTATGATGGAAAATAATCTCCACGTTTACATTTCTTTCAATTAAAATCTCTCATAAACTCAATAGGCCCTTTTTTTACTCATTGCTCTATCCTTTCTTTTTCTAATATGTCCACCCTGATTGCAATAACATTTAGCTTGGTATAACTTTCAAGATCTATAGTTGTGATCTTACTTATGATCTTATATCTTAATCATTCTTTAAACTTTCAACATTTGTCTTTGTCTATGACCACCATGAAGGATGCACAATCAGATAATTGAATAAATTTTACCTCATACTCAGCTATAGTAATCTCTTCTTACTTTAGTTCAGAAATTCCCTTCTTTTATCATCTTTGTACACTTCTGGCATGTAATTATTATTGAACTCATGAAGAAAATCATCCCATGTAAGCACTAGAGGTTGGACATCACTCCCTAGAATGGTTTCCCACTAATCTATGCATCCCCTTGTAATAACGACACTGCACAATCAAACTTTTCTTCTAGTGTGCTTTTCATCAAATTCAAAAATATCTGTGTTATTTTTAACCATGTTTCTGCCATTGATGGATCTGTGGTACCACTAAAGTCAACTGCTCCTATTTTCTTAATTTGTCATACCTTTTCTCTCTTTGAATTTTTGGACCCTACATTATTGGTCCACCAATTCTATGTTGTGATTGCCCATGAGATATGTGTTATGCATGAGAATGTGTAGGAGATCTAACTGTGTTAGTAGGTTGATCTCTTAATGGTTGGCATGATGCTTCTATGTAATGCAAATCTGTTAACTCCTATCTCCTTAGTGAGCCATGGGTACTACCGTGACGTTCCTATGCTAATACCCTAGAGACATATAAGACTATGTCATATGATAATGCATAATAATGCAAAAGACATGTCATGTTCATATGTATATCCCTATGGAACCTATCCCTGCTTTGATACCAAAAATTGTAATGACCATTTTTGTTCACAAATCCTAGCATTCATGTACAAAAATTTGTATGCATAAAGGTTGATTCTTCATACATACTTAATCCAACATGTATTTAATGTACATCTATGTTAACTAATGTTACTAGTGACCATAAACTGGTTCCAATCTAGATATATGTACATGAACAAAGAGAGAGAGAGAGTTAGAATTCAGTCGACGACCTGTGGTCCATGTATCTCTATGCAAAACTCTACATACCAAAGTGTCCAAATCCTATGCTTCAGTACCTGAAAAACATAACTACAATTTGGTGAATCATGACTCAATGAATAAAAATAATAATCATATTCTTATGGCACAACTAACAATCAAATGTCATCGGGATACATTACAAGTATAAGAATTGACTATGCAAGTGCAAATGCAATAGATTGATTTTTGTCGGCACCTTATACCACAAACACTACTCCAGAGAATTCATGTGATTCAATTAACATTTGATTTGATTGGCCAACATATAACAAGTGAATCATTTGATCAATGACATGTGCCAATAGGATATATTGCTCCCTTTTCCAAGTGATTTGCAAGTGTTTGACAAGCTGATCACAACATCCATTTAGTTTCATATGTAGGTGTTCATTTACAATGGTATACCAAGTAATAATAAAAAGCATTTAATTCTGACTTGACTGGTATTCTTATGTAAAATTTAACAATTCAATTGCATATACATGTAACAGAACATAACCATATCATAAAATTATTACACCTACATATTAGAATCTAATCATGGTTTTTGCTCACCTTTTAATGTGACCAACCTTTATGGTAGGTTTGGTTCTCTCTTTAAGGCTTCATCAAACTATTGAGATCTTAACATTTGATACATACATGGTTATAAGTATGCCAAAATTTTTATGAATGCTTGGTATGAACCATTGCATGATCTATGCAAGTGGAGCTACTATTTATGCATATTTTCCTTATATGGTAGCCTGACCTTACTACACTCTCACAGTAATAACTCTAGATATACTTATCCAAATGAATTGATTATTTTTCTCAAATAAATAATACATATAGTGATAGAACATAGTCAAATTGTTGGTCAATATAAGACATATAGAAAATGTGGTGACTTTTTAAATTTTGCCCTGTTTCAATGTCATCTTAGTATGAGTAGGTCTTACAATCTTAGATTTATCTCAAATTGTACAAATCCAATTACAAAACTGATTTACCAAAAGTTACAAAACACATAGAGAAACATTTTTAATGTTTTACTCATTATCTAGTTCCTCTATAAAGTCACAAACAATTGACCAATCTCAGGGTGAGCAAGTTTTCAACATGTTGACAATTGGTGATGATGAAGGGGAAATATCTCATCAACCATGATAAATATGGAAAAAATATTTTACATGAATATAGATAAGGCATAAATATACAACGTTAAAGTTTAACACATCATCAAATTATGATCTATGGCCATCAAATTATTGGAAAACAAAATTAAATGACTGATGAGGTTTCATCGGGTTCAGGGTCAGTTATAATCAATGAGCCATATCTCTTTCCACACAATAAATTAAGAAAAATTTCTTTATAAGTATTTAGAGGGGATATAACCCTACAAATTTTATATTTTCAACTTAATCTAAATTAGAACATAATGTCATCAAAATATATGAAAAAAGCTAAACTAAGGAGATTTCAGTTGGTTGAAAACCAACCCTAATGAAGGAGTCATATCTCCTCACACACACCAAATTAAATGACATTATTTTACATGTATTTAAATGGGGCATAAAGCTACAACTTTCATTTTTTTCTCTTTCCTTAATCGTCTTTGAGGGTTATGAAATTGTGGGTACAAAATTTACTCTAACAATAAAACCAACACAATCAACTCTTATTTCTTTTATGTTCAACTTTCATACATAAGCTCTACCTCAAATTACTCCATAATTCTTCCTAATTAGACATGTTTAATATGTTATGAGGGAGGAATTTCATGTGGGAAAAAGATAAAATCACTTACCTCTTTTGCCAAAACTAGAAAAGCTTAGGGTTTCCTCCAAGCTAGCTCACTCTTCTCCCTATCCTTCTTCTTCTTTTTCTTCCTCCTTTCTTCCTTTCTTTCTTTCTATTTTATGCACTCACTCACATTTTTTGATCTCCAATCTTATCCTAAAAGATGGAAAATTTAATTTGTATACCTTCCATAATAAGACAAAATCATGGTGTCTCACTACCATTAGTTGGAAGTTTAATATTCGTCTTTTAGTCCCTCTTCTCCACTCTTTCATCACCTCCATCCATCTCTTAATCCCCATATGCTCTTTACACTTTTAAATGAGCTTTAAAACACCATTATTTATGATGTTATATCATGCACACAACATAAGATAATTTTCCATGCAGCTATACAAACATTACATAGATGTTTAAGTGTCCCAAATGCAATAGTGTAAGTGTTGCAATTGTGTAATGACCATTTTCATTTACAATTGAAGGGATTCACGTCCAAAAATACATTTACATATAGGTTGATTCATCATACATACATAATTCAACATGTATTTAATATACATATAAGTTAACTAATGTTCAAGGTTAATGACCATAAACTGGTTCCTATCTAGATATATGTACATGACACAAAGAGAGAGAGAGTTGGAATTCAGCTGACTAGCTATGGTCCATGTGTTACTATGCAAAATTCTATGCACCAAAGTGTCCAAACTCTTTGTCTTAATATATGAAAAAACATAATTGCAAATTGGTGAGTCGTAACTCAATGAAAAAAAAAACAATAATCAGATTCTTATGGCACAACCAAAAATCAAATATCATCAGGACACATTACAAATATAAGAATTGACTATGCAAGTCCAAATGCAATAGATTGATTTTTTTGTCATGACCTTGCAAGGTAAATACTGCTCCTAAGAATTCAAGCGATTCAAGTGACATTTGATTTTGCTAGCCAACATGTGACAAGTGAATCATTGATCAATAACATGTACTAATAGGACATATTGGTCCATTTTTCAAGTGATTTGTAAGTGTTTTAAAATCCAGTCACAACATCCTTTTAGTTCCATATGCAAGTGTTCATTCACAACGATATACCAAGTAATCATTAAGAGCATATAATTCTCACTTGACTTGTATTCAAATGTAAAGTGTAACAATTTAATCACATATACATGTAATAGAACATAATCATATCATAAAATTATTACAAATACACATTAGAATCTTATTATGGTTTTTACTAACCTTTTGATGTGACCAACCTTTATGGTAGGTTTTGTTCTCTCTCTAGGGCTTACTTAAATTGTTAAGTTCCTATTTGATACATACATATGAATTCTTGGTATGCAACTGTGGCATGATCCATGCAAGTGGACCTAGTGTTTATGGTGGCCTGGCCTTGCTACATTCTTACAATAATAACTCTAGATATACTTATCCAAATGACATGATTCTTTTTATTTAAATGAATTAGACACAAAATGATGCAAAATAGTCGAATTTTAGGTCAATATAAGGCATATAGAAAATTTGTTGAATTTTTGAATTCTGCCCTTTTTCAATGTCATCTCAGTTTAAGTAGGTCTTACAATCTTGTGCATATCTAAAATTGTACAAATCCAATTGCAAAATTGATTTACAAAACACATAATGGAACATTTTTCAAGTTTTACTCATTGACTAATTCGATCGATAAAGTCATAAAAACAAATGACCAATCTTAGGCTGAGCATGTATATAACATTTTTCATATTTTACTCATTAACTAATTCGGTCTATAAAGTCACCAAAACAAATGACCAATCTCAGGGTGAGCAGGTTTTCAACATGTTGGCAATTAGTCATGATGAAGGTGTAATATCTCATCATCCATGTTAAATTTGGCAAACATATTTCATAGGCTTATAGAGCATACATAAATATACAACTTTCAAGTTTGGCACATCACTAAATTTGAAATCTATGGCCATCAAATTATTAGAAAACAAAATTAAAAGGCATATAAGGTTTCATTGGATTTAGGATTAGTCACAATTAATGAGTCATATCTCTTTCCACACAACAAATGAAGCAAAACTGCTTTATATGTATTGAGAAGGGATATAACCCTACAAATTTCATGTTTTACACTTTGTCTAAATCAGCACTCAAGATCATCAAAATAGGTCCTTGAGGCATTAAAGATAATATTGGGAATAAGCCAGGAACATCTACAACTTAATAGCTTGAAGGAAGAGGTAAGTAAATAGTTAATGGTGCTAACATGTGAATGGTTAAATGCCATAAACATATACTCAATGGAATGAAATATTGTTTAATGAGATAATATTGATGAAAAGTGATGAAAAGATTGTTATACTCTTGAATTATTTATTTTCATGAGGTGTTGATGAATTATGACTTGAGAATGAAAGTATGTTGTGATTTGAGCTGCCAAAGTTATAGGTGTTATTATTAGTCGTTATATTATTGGAATTTTGTTTGATTTATAGTTGATTTGTTGAAAGACTAATACTTGATGTTGTTGGGCAAGCAACAAAATTTATAGCCTGTGTGGCAAACAAATATGATAGACTATGTGGCAATGATATCTATAACCTGTGTGGCAACAATATTTATAGGTTATGTGGCAACAAAATATCATAGCCTGTATGGCAGTGATATCTATAGCTTATATGGCAACAATATATAATAGCCTGTATGACAATAACATTTGATAGCCTATGTGGTGTAGTATAAACTCTTTATTTCGTGCATGGATACGATGATGAGTTATTTATACTTAAATGTTGGTTATATTATTTGAGATTGAAATATCATTATGCGTTTACTTACTGAGTATGCAAGCTCACTCTTTTGCATTAAATTTTCTTTCAATAAGAGTATACTAAAGATTGCATCCAATTTGCATTTTGAAGTTATTGTCTAGCAGTCTGATAGAGGTTAGGCCTATATGTAGTATGTTAGTATTTTAGTTTGTTTAGCCATGTATACTTTGTTGTAAATAGTTACTATGTAGCGAAACAAGATACATAATGTGAAAAATAATTGAAAGAAGATATTTTAATGACATTAGATAAAATGAGATAATTTTAATGATGTTGTGTTATTTTAGTATTTTATGTCTTATGAATGAGTTAATGCATCTACTTTAGGAATGATTAGTAAATGAGACGTCACAGTTGTAATTTGATATGACAGCCTTTTCTAACATCTAGCTCATTGTTCAACCGATAAAAGTCTCAACAAAAGTACAAAGAGAACTATCTATTGAATGAGTAATCCATTATGAAAACATTCTTAATTGAAAAGGCTATTACATTGTGAACAAAGAGTGATCATGCATCCAAAAGCCATTCATTGATCAAGCTTGAGAGAGTTTTCTTTCTCCTAAAATAGTTATAATCTCTTATTATGTAACTCAGTGTTTATAAACTCTTTCAAAGTATCTCTTATGAAAGGTAAGGTTGTACTTGAAAACTATGTTGGGTTAAGGTTTAAGTAGTAATTGTGAACAACTTTTAAGAAGTTGATAATGCCTAGAAATCTATCATCTATAAAGGCTTGGTAAGTGCTAGGAAACTTATGTAAAGATTGTTGATAACACCTTGAGCTACAAAAATAACAAAGGCTCTAGTGGAAATACTATAGGGGAGGATGTAGGTAGGTTGTGCTGAAACTCTATAAATCTTATGTGTTGATTCTTCATATTTTTGCATTTAGTTTGAATTTATAAATTTGTCATTGCCTTATTCAACCCCCCTTATAGGGCACCATGGGACAAAAGCTTAAGTACACAGAGCAAATATCATAGCAAGTCATAAAGAATCACATACATCTATAGGCCTCCATTCTTTAAAGGAAATGACTATGGTTATTAGAAGAATTATATGGGGATCTTCCTTGATAGTGAAACCATTAGCCTATGGACATTGTTGAGGAAGGAATAGAAGCTCTAACAAAGCTAGTTGGAAATGTTCCTACACCCAAGCCAAAGAATGAGTGGACTACTGAAGAAAAAAAAAGTAAGCCTAAAAAACAAAAAAGCAATGCATGTTTTTTTCTATGCAATCCATAAGTCTCAGTATGCTAAGCTACAAATATGTACATTAGCCAAAGAAATATAGGACACATTGCACACTCAACATGAAGAAACCGATGAAGTGAAAAATAAAAAGATACAAATGCACACATGCATGTATGAAACATTTGTATACCAACTTAGTGAGACTATTACTAAGATGTACAATAGATTCATATACATTATGGGCACTCTCAAGACCTTAGGGAAGTCATGTACAAATGAGGACATGTTAGCAAAAATTCTAAGAACACTTCCCAAAAATAAATGGAAAGCTAAGAAGAAAGTTATAAAGGAAGCCTATAAATTGGAAGTCGTATCACTTGATGAGCTTATGGGAAATTTATTGGCTTATGAGATCACTCTTGAGAACTTTGTTAAAAACATAGGGATGAGAAAGAAAGACTTGGCATTGAAAGCTAAAGTGGTATACTCTAAAATTCCATCTACTCCTTATTTGCTAACATCTTCCTCTTTTAGCGATGATAAAGATAGTAGTGAAGATGAATTTTTTTTTCATCAACAATCAAGTAAAGAAATTCCTTTTAAACAAAAAACTTAGAAAGCTAAGGAGCTATAAGAAGAGAGGCACCAAGAGTCAACTCATATGCTATGGATGCAATGAGAAAGGGCACATAAAATTAGATTGTCCTAAGATTAAGAAAAACAAGCTCCCTTTTCAAAAATGACACCTTCAAGAAAAGGAAAGGAAGTGTACAGAGCCACTTGGAAATTACAGCAAAAAAATCCATCTGTGTCTAATGGCTAGTCCACGTGGCAGCTTCTTATTGGTCCATTAGGAAAATATAGTCATTGTGTTCTAACTGCCCATAAAAGTTGCGGTCGTGAATCTTCATTGTACAGGACGCGACTAACAACGCAAATCCTTCTATTTGAAAGACAATCTTCTTTTTTTGGAATCGCGGTCACTACCCAACATGTTGCTCTCGTGATTTTTGTTCTTCAATGGATACCTTGGACACTTGGCATGCTATGATTGTAGATTGACTTCCCTCTTTAATCACTTTGAAAGTCGCAGTCGCCACTGAGGCATGACACACACTGTAAATTTATCTGTGACTTTGGCACTCCCATCTTTGGATAAGTCGCAGCAGTGAAGAAGCCCACGAATCCTTATGGCTGAGTTTTACCCTTTTCTTGAACTAGGTCGCGGTTGTGAATTATAGACCACTGACCGCAAATTTGGATAAACTTTGCCTACTTAAGGGTTATGCAATCCGTTCAACTTCCAATAGAAATCTAACTCAATTTATGCAAAACAACACTTAGTTGAAACATTAGATATGATCAATCTTCTTTGTCAAGATCAAAAGAGGTCTAAGACTTTGGATTACCCATCCTAGTCCAACAATCTCCCCCTTTTTTATTTTGACAACCTAGATTGATCCTAAGGGAAAATAATGTAGAAATGTGAAGTTGGAGTGAAATATGATTCAATGAATACTTAAGGTGAAATTTCCTAAGTATGACATTCCATCATTTAAAGTAAAATTTCTAAAAAATCCTTGGAAATTGTGTGGGATCACATTTTTTGCAAAAAAAGAAAAATACAAAAGAGATCCTAATTTAAAAGGTAGGAGAATCATCTCTAGAAAAATCTTCATCTTCACCCAGATCTTCACCTTCAGCCTCATCTCCATCCTCCACTTCATCATTGCCTTCTTCTTCATAAGTGTCTTCAAACTCTGTAAAGTCCGAAAGATGGCAAGGGGGGACTCCTAACTTCTTTGGCAAATCAACCATATCACTATGAAGATGAGATAGGATCACAAATCTCTTTTTCATCATCCCCATCAACTTTTCAAGCTTGTTGTTGATGGTTGCAAGGGAGAGTTTAGCCTTAGGCTTTGGTTGAGAAGGGATGGATGGAGCTCCTTCTTTAATAGCTAGTCTTTTCTGTTTGGAAGCTTGTGAAGACTCCATTTTCTTTGCTCCAACTACACCTAGGGTATATGCATAGGTGTCTAGATGAATAGTCTTGGCATTGATAAGGTAGGTGAGATCAAGGAAGTTTTGTAAAGGGAGAAGTTTCTTGGTAAGGAATTTCTCATTTTCCTCATCAAGTGCTCCTACAATCAGTAAATGGTTGCGATATGTGATGGCAGCAAGAATTGGCTCTTGGGTTTGGTACTCATGTGAATCAATTGATCCACAAGGTACCAGCTAGTTTGTATTGGTTTACTTTTAACAAGGCAAAAAAGAAATG
This sequence comes from Omphalea diandra, assembly GCA_949677035.1. Taxonomy (NCBI): domain Eukaryota; kingdom Viridiplantae; phylum Streptophyta; class Magnoliopsida; order Malpighiales; family Euphorbiaceae; genus Omphalea; species Omphalea diandra. Next base: position 24,217 of record CATIWR010040904.1, on the reverse strand, counting down.
TTAAGTCTTTCTGTTATACTTTCTCATTACCATCACCTCTAGCATTTACAAAAAAGGTGATGATATGATGGAGTATCCAAAGGGGTAGGGTCTTAATGTGTTTGGCTAGGGAGGATCTTGGGTCATGTTTGGTTTTAATCGAAAATTTTGACCAAAATTCAGAATAAATAACATCAAGTCTAGAGATTATGAAGGGGATGCTTTCTCCGACTTGAAGATTAAAGAGAGAAGAAAGTTGGTAGAAAGTAATGTAAAAAGGGTCACCAAAGGCTCGGGACACTAACCTATATTGTCCTGCTCTTGAATTAGCTTTACGACTCAATTGAACCATGCACATGAATTTCCGCATAATTTCTTCGTACCCGGGTTCATCTCGAAAAATGAACTCGTTCCAGTCCAAATTGGAGAGGAAAGCTCAAATTTTTGTGTTGATACCTAAGGTTTCTAGCAAAATGGTAGAGGGTCTTTTATTGCGGAGGATGATCTTGGAAGAGTTGGCTTTGTACCTTTCTTTCTCCTCCTTGGTAATCCCTTTCGTGAGGTGAGTGCAAGAGGTGCAGAAGGCTGAGCCACTGCTTTGCCTTTGTCTACTTTGGAAATCTTCTTTGGAGCCATTTCAAAGGATGAAGAGAATTTAAATATTTTAAAGAGATTTGAGAGAGAGAAAATGATGTTAGAAGTGAAGTGAGGAGAATACTGTTGAAGGGGGTATTTATAGCCATTTGAAGTCTCTGTAAACGGCTAGAAACAGCTAGAAATGAATTTATGAAGAAATAAAAATCGTTGGCAGTAAAATCACATAAATGTCTAGGTGATTACCCTAATTCATGTATGCGAATTCATGAGTCGCGACTGAAAATTCTGAAAAATGTGAGTTACAAACAAATTTTCCTCAGCAATACGTGCTTCAATGGTAAAAAATTTGAATTCTTGACCAAAATTCGTGATGGAGCTTAATTCTTGTGACCGCAATTTGATGTTTGACAATCAGATGACTAAGACTTGTAATTCACAATCATGAAGACAAAATAGCGACCGTGAATTATAAGTCAACAAATATAAGAATGAAAGAATCAAAATTGTGATCCACATGGAAAATACCATATAGAAAATATAAGACACACAATTAATAAACAACACACATAGCAATCATACAAAAGATCAAAATTTTCACTTTAGGGTTCTTTCATCAAGCATTTCCCAACACACATAGCAATCATACAAAAGATCAAAATTTTCACTTTAGGGTTCTTTCATCAAGCATTTCCTAATTCTCTCTAAATGATGTTCATTCTTTCTTCATTGAAAGGTTTGGTGAAAATACCTGCAAGTTGATGATTTGTGTAAACAAACTCTAACACAATATCACCCTTTTGCACATGATCTCTAAGAAAATGATGTCTAATATCTATATGTTTGCTCCTATAGTGTTGGATGGGATTCTTAGAAAGATTAATAGCACTTGTGTTATCACATTTAATAGGAATGTGATCAATCACTTTGCCAAAATCCTTCAATTGTTGCTTCATTCAAAGAACTTGGGTGCAACAACAACCCGCAGCAACATACTCAGCTTATGCGGTGGAAAAGGCAACCAACACTTGCTTTTTGCTAAACCAAGATACTAAACATTCTCCTATAAATTGGCAAGTCCCGAAAGTGGTTTTTCTATCTAATAAGTTACCCGTATAATCCGCATCTGAATATCTTATGAGACTAAAGGATGAATCCCTAAGATACCATAACCCTAAGTGAATAGTGTCATGCAAATACTTAAAAATTCTCTTGATAGCATTTAAGTCGGATTCTCTAAGAGAGGATTGGAATTTAGCACACATACAAACACTAAACATGATATCTGGCCTAGAAGTAGTAAGATGAAGTAGAGATTTGATCATACCTCGATATCTCTTTTCATCTACTGTTTTACCTGATTCATCTTTGTCTAGCTTGATGGTACCATTCATGGAGGTATTGATTACTTTACAACCATCCATGCCAAACTTCTTGAGTATTTCCCTTGTGTACTTGGCTTGGTTGGTGAAGATCCCTTCATTGGTTTGCTTGATTTGTAGACTGAGAAAGAATTTGAGCTCTCCCATCATGCTTATTTTGAATTCCTTAGTCATACACTTAGCAAAATCCTCACAAAGAGACTCATTAGTAGCACCAAAAATGATATTATCAATATAGATTTGAACAATTAGTATATAATGCTTGTGTTTTTTAACAAATTGTGTGGTGTCCACCTTTCCTTTTTCAAAATCATTTTTCAAGAGAAATGAACTAAGTCTTTCATACCAAGCTCTTGGAACTTATTTCAATCCATTTAAGGCTTTGTTCAATTTAAAAATATGGTTTGGAAAACAATGTGACTCAAAACCAGGAGGTTGTTTAACATAGACTTCCTCCTCAATGATCCCATTCAAAATGCACTTTTAACATCCATTTGAAAAAGCTTAAAATTCATGTGGCATGCATAAGCTAAGAGAATCTTAATGGCCTCTAATCTTGCAACGGGGGCAAAGGTCTCATCATAATATATGCCTTCCTCTTGGTTGTATCCCTTAGCAACCAATCTAGCTTTATTTCTAGTGATAAGACCTTGCTCATCTAACTTGTTCCTAAACACCCATTTGCAACCTACAATGGATTGTTCTTTAGGCCTAGGGACAAGTTCTCATACCTTGTTTCTCTCAAATTGGTTGAGTTCCTCTTACATAGCAAGTGCCCAACTCTCATCATCAAGGGCCTCATTAATTGATTTTGGCTCAAAATGAGAATCAAAGACAAGATTATTATCTAAAGGATTAAGTTAAGATCTAGTAATTACAACCTTAGAGGTATCACTAATGATCAAGTCCTTAGGGTGATACTTGGAAAATCTCCAATCTTTAGGTAGATCTTGGCTTGCTAATCTTTTTATCGATGTTATGGCTCCTCATCTTCCTTTGATGATTCACCTCTTTCCTTGCTTTTGTCCTTTCTTCTTATGGTGTCTTCCAATTCCAGTTTTTCAAAATCACCTACAAGATCATTAATAAAAACACCTTTCCCAAGATCAAGTTTACTAGATTGATCAAAGACAACATTCATAGACTCCTCAACTACCATTGAACTTTTGTTAAAGACTCTATATACCTTGCTAGAGGTGGAATAGCCTAAGAAAATTCCTTCATTGGTATTAGAGTCAAATTTCCCAAGATTATCCTTAGCATTTAAAATATAACATTTACATCCAAATACTCTTAGGTATGAAATCTTGGGTTTTCTGCCATTCCATAGCTCATGAGAAGCTTTATTAAGAATGGGTCTTTTGAAAACTCTATTAGCAATGTAACACGTAGTATTAATGGCTTGCCCAAAAGTAATTTAGTAAAGAATACTCATTGAGCATGGTCATAGGCAAATTTCTACTAGTGTTTTATTTTTTCTCTCTACAACACCATTTTGTTGTGGTGTCCTAGGAGTTGAAAAATTATGAAAAACTCCATTCTCCAAACAATAAGTTTCAAAGTCTCATTTTGAAATTCCTTTCCGTGGTCACTTCTACTATAAGAAATGAAGTAACCTTTTTCATTTTGAACTCTTTTTGCAAAACTCTTGAAAGCTTCAAAAGTATCACTCTTATGAGCTAAGAAGGATACCCAAGTAAACCTAGAGTAGTCATCAACTAGGACCAGTGCAAAATGCTTTCCACCTAAGCTAGCACTCCTAGTAGGTCCTATCAAGTCCATATGAACTAGTTGAAAAGATCTAGTAGAACTTACAACATTTTTTGCTTTATGGGAGGCTTGATGTTCCTTCCTCATTTAGCATGAACCACATGTCTTATCTTTAGTAAAATTCAGCTTGGGAAGGCCTTGCACCAACTTTCCTTTGGATAAGCTTTAAAAAAGATCCATGCTTGCATGCCTAACCCTTTTATGCTATAACCAAGCTTCATTGTTTAAAGACATAAGCCACTTAAAAGATTGGTTAGCTAAATTGTCTAAGTCAATTGAGTCGGTATTACCTTTCCTTTCACCCTTGAAAATAACCTCATCATCTACTAAAGTGGTGACTCGACATTCCCTAGGATCAAAGGTGAATTTCTTACCTTTGTCACACAATTGACTTACACTTAACAAATTATGTTATAAGCCACGAACTAATAAAACATTATCAATTAATGAGTAACCATTCTTAACCAATGCCAATTACCTTGCCCTTGGCATTGTTACCAAATGTGACATCTCCATCTTCATTTTCCTTAAATGTTATGAATAGTTTTCTATTTCTAGTCATATGCTTGGAACATCCACTATCCACATGCCAATTGCTTGATTTGGTGGCTGCCACACTCCCCTACACAATAAAAGTGAGTTACCTTTTCTTGAGTACCCAAGCATACTTGGGTCCTAGGGGGTTCGAAGTTGAAAGGTCCTCTAATTTGAGGTGAGCCTTCCTAATGAAGCAATGGATATTAACATCCCATATTTCATGCAATAATGACATTGGAGTTTTGACTTGTGAGTCTTTCTCCTATGCACAAATTTAGTATGAGTAGGAGTCCTTCTCATACCTTGACTATGTGAATGCATGCATGTACATGTATGATGAGTAGGAGTAGAGAATTTCTTATGAGAGTGACCATGCTATTTGTTGTACATGTAGGCATGGTTAGCTCTTTGAGTCTTGGCTCTTGAGCTTGGAGGAGCTTTCCTTTTGCCCTTAGGCTTAGGAGGCTTAGTGCTAAAAGTACTTTTCTTCCCAATTACCTTAACCCTTGAGGTTTGAGGTTCTGAAGATCTAACAAATATGGTTTGAGATGATGAGGAGGCTCCATTGAAGCCTAGACCATGTCTAATTAGTGGTGGTCTTTGTGACATAATTAATGTGTCTAAGGCTTCCTTTCCTTTATGGAACTTAGAGATCGAGCTTTTAAGCTCAATGACTTCTCCCTTTAGAGTGTCATTATCTATTCTTAATAAAGCCAATGAAGAAGATGATGTAGAAAGATTATCCATAGTTTTTTTGAGCTCATCATTAGATGCTCTCAATTCTCTTATAATGTCATTGAGGGATTTATAATCATCCTCTAATTTTTGACATTTTCTTTTGTAAGATTTCATTTGTGACTTGTATTTCTCACATCTCATAGTTAAAGCCTCTAGAAGCTCTTCATCTATCTCATCAAATTCAAAATCATAATGAGAATGGGAAGAAGTACTTACCTCATTTGTAGAATCTTCTTGTGTCATGAAACAAATGTTGGCAACTTCTTCTTCTTCCTTTTCTTCACTTGAGCTGTCATCCTAAGTAGTTGAAAAGCTCTTCTTCTTCTCTTTGTCCCATATCTTCTTCTTGTTTAATTTGGGACAATCGTACTTGATGTGGCCTTGTTTGCCACATTCATAGCAAGTGACATCGTTGGATCTCTCTCTTGGACTAAAAACAGTCTTTTTGAAGCCTTTTCTTTCTTTTCTTATTATAATCAACTCCTTTATCCTTTTTGAGAGTATTGCTAGCTCCTCTTCTTCCTTGTCACTTTCTTCATCACTTGAGGTAATTTCTACCTCTTTCTCCTTTGTTGAGGATTATTAGACTCTTGGATGTTGCACACTCTAGCACCAAACTTATCTAAATAACTAGTTTTTGAGATTTTTGTGTTTACCTCATAGTTATTGAGAGTCCTTTTGAATTTCTTCATGTTGGTAACGATGGATAAGAGCCTATTCATCATTTTGGTGATGCTTTCATGGTCCTTCATCATGAATAGCTCTCATTCTATCACATACATCTCCAAACAGCTTGATTTAACCAGAGTTGTGCCTTCACAGTAGTTTTCAAGGGTCTTCCAAATGGCATGTGTTGTTTGGCAATGTTGCACTCTTTCAATCTCTTCCCTTAAGAGAAAGCTTAGAAGAATGGCCATTGCCCTTTTATTTTTGCCATTTGATCTCTTGAGAGCTTCAACCCATTCTTCCCTTGGGATAAGTTCTTCAATTCCATCCACTACTTCAGTGGGTGGCTTCCGTTCTTTGACAACCACATCCTAAAGGTCTACCACATCTGTGTCAAGGTAGATTTCCATTCTAGACTTCCAATGAGTATAGTTGGATCCATCAAAGTGAGGCTTGAGGTGTGAGCGGATTCCCCCTTATGCCATGAACTTTGCTCACCCAATTAAGGCTAGAATGTGAGACTTGGCTCTGATACCATTTATTGGTCCTAAGCACTAAGAAGGAGGGGTTGAATTGGTGTATGAAAAAAATGAGGAGCAAAGGATAGAGAAGAGTATAAGAATAAGGCACACGATTTATAGTGGTTTGGGTATAATTAACCCCATGTCCACTCCCCAATTTTCTGCAGTTGGGTGTTCCACTAACTTCAAATGGTGTTTCTAAGCTCATACCTAACTTTTACACTTTGTGTTTTCAAGGCTCACACAATAACCTTTACACTATGTATTTTTAAAGTTCACACAATAACCTTTACACTATGTGTTTTTAACGCTCACACAACAACCTTACACTATGTATTTTTAAGGCTCACACAACAACCTTACACTATGTGTTTTTAAGGCTCACACAACAACCTATCTTTAGTGTTTTTACAGGCTCACACTATAACCTTTACACTTGGTGTTTAATGCTCGCATCCAACACTTACAATCTCATGAAGAAGAGAAGAAAATGAGTAGCAAAAGATTGAGAGCTTTAACACGAGTAATGAATTCTCTATCTATCTTATTTATCACTATTTGGTGGAATATTTATACCCCATACCAACCAAATAGATGTTAAACTTTAAAGCTTAACAAATCTTCAAGAGATGATAGGCATATTCTGCATTAATTGCATGTCAGACTGGAGTCGCGGTCGCTACTGGTCAATCACGATCGCGAAATCCAAATTTCCATATAGGAGGCAAAAATTGAGGCAGAAAAATCTGTTTGTATCTAACAGCTAGTCCACATAGCAGTTTTTTATTGGTCCATTAGGAAAATGTAGTCGTGTTCTAACTGCCCACAAAAGTTAGGGTCACGATTCTTCATTGTACAGGACACAATTGACAACGCAAATCCTTCTATTTGAAAGACAATCTTCTTCTTTTGGAATTGCAGTCACTACCCAAAATGTTGCTCTCGCGATTTTTATTCTCCAACGGATACTTGGGACACTTGGCATGTTATGATTGTGGATTGGCTTCCCTCTTTAATCACTTTGAAATTTATTGTCACGACTGAGGCGTGACACACACCCCGAATTCGTATGTGACTTTGGCACTTCCATCTTTGGATGAGTTGCGGTAGCGAAGATGCCCATGAATCCTTCTGGCTAAGTTTCACCCTTTTGTTGAACTAGGTCGCGATCGCGAATTACATACTATTGACTGCAAATTTGGATGAACTTTGTCTACTTGAGGATTATGCAATCCTTCCAACTTCTAATGGAAATCTAACTCAATTTCTGCAAAACAACACTTAGTTGAAACATTAGATATGATCAATCTCCTTTATCAAGATCATAAGAGGTCCAAGGCTTAGGATTACCCATCCTAGTCCAACACTTCTTACTATGCCTTAAATAGAGTATTAGTGAAACCTTTGTTAAAGAAAACTCCCTATGATTTATGGAATAATAGAAAGCCCAAGATTGTATAATTTAGAGTTTTTAGTTGCAAGTGTTTTATTCTAAACACTAAAGACAACCTTAGTAAGTTTGACTCTAAATCTAATGAATGAACTTTCCTTAGATAATCTACCACTTGCAAAAGGTATAAAGTCTTCAATAAGGGAACACTTATTATAAAGGAGTTTATACATATTGTATTTAATGAATCTAACCCTACTTCTTCAAGAATATAATAAGATGTTGATGATCTTACAGGACCGTTGAGTGAGCTAAACATTGGAGAAGAAGGAAAAAAAAATATGAACAAGCTATAAAACATGAGAAATTAAAGAAATGAAGATCCATCTCCTCCAAATCCTAGTGAAATGCAAACTCAACAGGAAAGGGACTGTATTTTCATGAAAGATCACCCAAGAGATCTTATTATTAGTGATCCATCAAGTCAGGTAACAACTAGATCATCTCTTAAAAATGCATGCACATAATCTTGCTTTTGTATCCTTATTTAGCCTAAGACCATAGATGAGGCCATTAAAGATGAACATTAGGTTCTTACCATGCAAGAATAACTTAATTAATTTGAAAGAAACAAAGTATCGACCCTAGTTCCTAGACCTCATAAATATTCTAATATAGGAACTAAATGGATCTATAAACACAAACATGATGAACATGGAGTCATTGTTAGGAATAAGGCTTGGTTAATGGCTAAAGGCTATAACCAAAAAGAAGGGATTGCCTTTTATGAGACTTTTGCATCTGTAACTAGACTTGAAGCCATTAGAATTCTGTGTGCATTTGAATCTCACATGAACTTTAAGTTGTATGAAATGGATGTCAAAAGTGCATTCCTTAATGGTTACATTGAGGAGGAAGTCCTTATTGAACAACCACCTAGATTTGAAAGCTATTGCTTTCTTAATCACATGTATAAGCTCACTAAAGCCTTTTATGGCTTGACGCCAACTTTAAGAGCTTAGTATGAGAGATTGAGCAACTTTTTTATGGAGAAAGGTTTCACCAAAGGATTTGTAGATACAACTCTTTTTCCTAAGAAAGAGATTAGAGACATATTGTTAGTGAAAATATATGTAGTTGATATCATATTTAGTGTCACTATTGTTTGCTTATGTGAAGATTTATCAAAAGTAATGAAGAGTGAGTTTGAAATGAGCAAGATAGGAGAACTTCAATTCTCCCTTGAATTACAAATCAAATAAGGATATGAAGGAATCTTCATTAACCAAGCCAAATATATAAAGGAGCTAATCAAAACATTTGGCATGCCTATCAACAAACCTTGTAAAACACTTATGAGCACCAACATCAAGCTAGACATGGATGAACATGGTATAAAGATGGATAAAAAATTATACAAAGGTATGATTGGTAGTCTACTATATCATGCAACCTCTAGACTTGATATTATGTTTAGTGTTTGCTTGTGTGATAGATATCAATTTGATCCTAAGGAATCTCGCTTACATGCTCTAAAACACATATTAAAATATCATGTTGGTACTCTCAACATAGGACTTTGGTATCCTAAGAGTTCTTCATTTAAATTAACTACATTTTTTATGTTGATTTTGTTGGGTGTACCTTAGATAGAAACAATACTTCAAGCACTTATTAATTACTTAGTCAATACTTAGTTTCTTGAAGTAATAAAAAGCAAAACTCAGTTGCTTTGTTAAGTGCAGAAGCTGAGTATGTAGTAGTTATCATATGTTATGCCCAAATCTTGTGGATGAAATAATTTCTTGATTATAAAGTTATTGTAACATAAGTTGATATTAAGTGTGATAATACTAATGCCATAAACTTGTCTGAAAATTCCATTCAACATTCTAGAAACAAATATATAGACATAAGACATCATTTCATCATAGATCATGTATTGGAATTTATTGATACTAACCATTAATTGGAAAATATTTTCACTAAACCTCTTTGTGATGAAAGGATGCAATTCATCAAAAAAGAACTTGATATGATGATGACATATGTAGTAACTTTAATTAGGTTCATCTCTTTCTCAATTTTCCTTTTAAAGTATGTTGCATTTGTTTGCTATTTGATCACTATTAAAGCTTTTAGATTCATTGACTAAAAATTTTAACTATGAATGATTATCATTAACTTGTCTAAATTTTAGTTGAATTCATGATCATTTCATTGAATTTGATTGAAAATATTCACCAGCTAAGCTTTAAAGATTCTTTTTTTCATTAAAAAATTAGTTTTAACTAAGGAACATGTTCAGACATTGTTTTGTTGTGTACAATAATTGTTGAATCACATGTAAAGTCTTTCATTTGGTTCTGTTGGTCTTCATGATCGTTGTGAATCACTAACAATTGTTTGCATTTTTTTCAATAACTATTACGAATATGTCACCATTATTTGATGAGCATTTTGGGAAACCAACTGAACAGTCATGTTTGATGATTGTTGCCTTTAACGACACAACCATTGCCACCTCTAGTAGTCATATTTAAAAAAAAAAAGGGATGGGAAGCATTAAACAACTATTTAAACCCCATTAAGCCTTCAATCACTTTTGATATCTGCTTTTGCTTTGCATCTTCTTTAACTCTCTCTCACATATCTACTACATAATCTCTATTACCAATGCACCTAAAACTAAATCCACCAAAAGATTTAAATAAGGCACAAGGAAGAACTCCCAACCATTCTCCTCTAGATTTAGCTCCGAGACTGAGGAAATCCTAGCCTCTATGTTGGCTCAAAAGAAGAAAAAGTTACAAAATCATTAACAACTAAACCTCAACCAAAGAAACCCAAAGCATCTTATGAATCTAAAGGAAAAGGGAAAGCATCGCAACAACTTGAAATATCACAAGTACCCAAGTCCCTCTCAAAATATGTAATTGCTACCTTCGTAAATCATTTGTATCTCAAAAGTGATAAAGAAAAAAATATGGCTCATAAATTGGTAAAAGGACAACTATGCAATGGGAAGTTTTTATAGTGGAATGACTTGTAGAGATACCGCTTAGCAAAGCAAATGAAAAAATTGATAATTGGAATAGGTTGGGAACTGTATTACCACATTCAAGAATCTTCTTATTTGGAGCTAATAGTTGAGTTTCTCATAACTTTAAGGTTTTAATGTGTATGTTGAGCCAAGTACAATCAAATTCATATTATTTGAGAAGAAATACAAGTTTTGCCCAAATGATTTAGCTAAATGATTTGATGCAGCAAATAATGGTTTGACAAAACCTCATCCACCCTTTAAAATTGACATTAACCAGTTTTGGAAGTCAATCACAGATGGGATTACCAAATACAATAGTAACAACAACAAAGCCTCCAAGATTACAAACCATGCCTTAAGGATTGCCCATCATTTCATAATGTGGAACATTAATGGTGATGTAAACAACTAATGATGCAAACAGCCAAAGCAAGTTAGCAAAGGATCCACTTTAACTTCAAGGCCCAATCATAAAGGGAAGGCTAAAGAAGTTTAAGGATATAATTAGAGCATTCATGCAATAAGGAATTACACTTTGATTAGCCCAAGAAGAGCTAAGGATGTGTGAAGCTAATTAAAAGCTTATGGGAGCTTAAACTCTTCAAATGGACCACTTAACTTAATACAATGGAGCCCAACTTATGAAGAGCATCCAAGCATGATCCAATTCAGCCAAGCATGTAAAAAGAAGCCCAAGGCATGTAAAATGAAGCCCAAGTCATGTAAGCAAGGAAATAAGGCCCAAAGTCAAAAGATTCTTGCAAGATTTCCTTAGTTGGCAATATTTCCTAATGCCATTAGGATTTCCTCATTAGGTTGAATCCTTTTCCTTTTCTATTTAGGAAGAGTTGTTCATTAGTTACGGAAGTATCTTGGTTTAATCTTGTAGACCAATCATAATGTTTCTTTGGTTATCATATTTAGTTTAGGATTGCCTTTTCCTTATTACATTAGGAAATGTTGAATTTTATTAGGGAATGTAAACCAAATCCTAATTGGTTTTGGATTAAGCATTGTTAGGCTGTAAATAGCCCTCATTCTGCCAAAAGGGATGAATTCAATCGATATTATTATTGTTAGCAATTTTGCTTGTGAGATTAAATTCTCTTCTTGAGTTCTTAAGTGGACTTATTGAGATTGTTAAGTGAAGGCTTAATAATTTCACAAACTTGTTAATTCTGATCTTAAATTGGCTTAGTTAATTTAAGGTTTGAGTTAACACAACTTTGAATCTTTATAACTTAGGTTGCTAGAAACAAGTTTTCTAGAGGTCTAGTTGGAATTTGAAGATAAAAAATCCAATACTTGGTTTGATAGATTTTGGGTAACTAATTCTTTAGCATACGGGTAAGGATCAATCCAACCTTGTTCGTATGAAATGGCAAGGTTTAATCTAATTGCAATTGTACCTTAATGGACCTCTTCTACTTGCGGTGCATGAAGAACAAGCAAAAAGTGAACACACCATGGCTACTGCTTTAAAGGATAGATAACCAAGTGGAAAAGTCAAATGCCTTTGTGATGGCTCACTACATGACAAAGATAACAAAATTTGTGAAAGCCATTCCCTCCACTGAGGATGAGCTTAATGATTTTTACTTAATGTTGGAAAAGCTACCTACAAATGAACCAATAGATGAGAAATGTTATTGAGCATGGATATTTTATAGAGGTTGGATAGTGGCTTGATCAAGTTAGTACCTTAAGAAAGAGTTATCCCTCAAGAAGAAGGAAATGAAAACATTGAAGAAGTTATCAAGGTAGGAGTTATAGCTACAAGTAAGGTATTGGACCAATTGAATGTACTCCATCGTTATCCCTCTTTAAGTAAAGACTTTTTGAATAGCTTGAATGACTCACTACTACTATTAGTAGAGTTGAAGTTTCCTCCATTACCTACCATCAAAATGTGAGCAAGTTGAAATATCAACTAAAAGATGTAACTCAAACACTAGAATGGATTTAAAGGGTTAAATCTACTACTGGGAGCCAAATTAATCAAAAGTAACTAGTTGAATAGCCTGCAAAGAGCTAAGAACCCAAGGACTCTCCCTCCCAAGACCTATAGCACTTGTAGAACCCAAAGACCAAACCACTACCTATCCTTCCAAAACCACTCCTCCTTATGATCCATCTGCATAATCTTCTATCCATTTTATAATCTTTTTTTATAACTGTACCTAATGTTGGACTACATCTTTTGTGTTCTTTTTGAAATGAACAAGTTTTCTATTCCTTTTTTATGTTCTTTTGTAGTTAATAACTATGAACTACTTATGTTTCTTTTATTACATTTAATGATTTTTACTTATTATTTATCTATTTTTTTATAATGTAATAAGGGACAGAGTTATGTGAAATAATGAACATAAAAGGGAAAAAAGAGAATATTGATCATATGACAAAGGAATAACACATTAAGTGGGCAAGAAATAAAAAGGAAACATGATAATTCAATAAGTAACCTTAATAGCTTAAAGGGGAGTTAAGAATTGATAATTAGCATTTGAAGAATTATTTGTCTCATAAAAAAGGATGAGAATGTTAAACCTTTTAGGTTTTAAGTTCTTATTTTGATGATTACAAACAAGACTTAGGACCAACAATTGCTTAAGATTATTCGTGTAAAATCTTATAGGTTCATCAATTCCTTAAATTGTAATGATTGGAGTAGAATTTATTATTAACACATTTGAGTTGAAGGTTAAAAAACTCTAAGTATCAATAAGTGAAAGTCAAAGTAAAATCAGCTGAATAGACCAACGGATATTGTACTTTCTCAACTAATATTGGAAAAGTGTTATAGTTTAAGCAATGCTTTCTAGACCTTGCAACGGGAGTTATACTTTTGCAACCGACATTAGAAAAGTGGTTTACTTTTATACTTTTTAGACCTCCCAATGAGATACACTCAAATATTCAAAAGGAATTAAAATGTTTCTAATGGGCATTGTGAGAACTCCAATAGGAATTGAATCTCTTTTGTAAATTTTGAAAAATAGAGCTTAAAGATCATATATTCTAGAAATCAATAACAGGCATTGAGCATATTGCAACAAGCATTGAGGTTAAAATCAATATCCATTGTTTACATTGAATGACCATTGAAGAAAAAGTGGATTAAATAAATAAAGAAAGGGAGAAAGGAAGAGATTTCAATCACCAACTCTCAATAGCTAGTTTCAATGGATGTTTTGATAGATCTAACAATGATTGAAGCTAAATAATGACTATCAATCACCTATCTGGGTGAAATCAACCTAAGAGGATGTCTCAATAATAGGTGTGAAATTTTCTCAGTGGGTGTTAATTACTTATAGCTATAATGTGATATGATAGCTATTTTCTAATGGCTAGCTCCTTATTCAACTTATAAAAGGAACCACTGTTAACAAAGTATAGAGAAAACTATCTATTAAATGAGTAATCCATTATGAAAACTATTCTCAATCGAAAAGATTGTTACATTATGAATAAAGAGTGATCTAACATCCAAAAGCCATTAATTGATCAAGCTTGAAAGAGTTTTCCTTTTTCTAAAGAGTTATAATCTCTTATTATGTCACTCAGTGATGAGAAAATCTTTAAATGTATCTCCTTTGAAAGGTTTAAGGTAGTACATAAAAACTAGTTTAGGTTAAGGTTTAAGTAGTAATTGTGAACTGCTTGTCAGAAGTTGATAATGCCTGAAAATCTATCACTTGTAAAGGCTTGGTAAGTGCCCGAAATGTTCTTGTGCAAAGGCTATTGACAACACTTTAGGTTATCAAAATAGTGAAGGATCTAGTGGAAATACTATAGGAGAGGACATAGGCAAGCTATGTCAAATTTCTATGAACCTTATGTGTTGATTTTTCATCTATTTATGCATTTACTTTGAATTTGTAAATTTGCCATTGCCTTATTCAACCCTAGGGCACCAAAGGACAACAAAAGTATGATAGTAGCCCACTTTGATGGTGATTATTTCTATAATGGTGTAACATTGCCTATAATTGCCAATCTAGAAGGCATGATGAGTAGTTGGCAAAAGCTAACCCCTAGGACTTAAGAAGGTTCGGGTACTTAAGATATAAGTTTTTTTGTTTTACAGATGTGCTAAAAATCTTAGGTTGGAGAGCAATAGTCATATCTTGATAATGGATGTTTGAAGCACATGATAGAGGAAAGATAGTTCTTCTCACTACTAGAAAAGATCGAAGGTCTTGGAAATGAGTTTTTTTAAAACAATGGTAAAGCCAAAATTATTGGCATCGATAAAGTTGGTAAGGGTGATGACTCTCCATTCCTTGATAAAATACTTATTGATATACTCAGGCACAACTTACTAAGTGTGAGTCGGCTATGTGACAAAGGACTTAGAGTCATGTTTGAACCATAAGCATGCTATATATCAAGGATGAGTGATAATAAAATTATATTCATTAGTAGAAGAGTTCATAATATTTTCATCATTGATTTAAACTCCCTTTCTAATCATAATGCAAAGTGTTTATTTTTAATAGTTGATGAAGGAACAAACTTGGCATAGAAGGCTAGGACATGCTAGTATGGAACTCCTCATAAAGCTGAAGAGAAAAGACTTAGTTGAAGGTCTACCAAACATCAAGTTTATAAAAGGAGTTTGTGAAGCATGTCAAAGAGGTGTACAAATTAAATCCACTTTTTAAGCCAATAACAAGGTAAGTTCTAATAGACCATTACATTTGTTTCTCATGGATCTTTTTAGCCCTATTAGGGTAGTTATCTTAGAAGGCATGCATTATGCATTTGTCATTGTAGATGATTATTCTAGATATACTTAGGTGTTATTCCTTTTACATAAGGACTCATATTTTGATGCTTTTAAAAACTTTGTTAAGAGAATTCAAAGCAAAAATATGGAAGTGAGTTTGAGAATGCTAGATTTCATTGTCTTTGTGATGAGTATGGTGTCTCACATAATTTTTTAACTCTTAGAATGCCACAACAAAATGGTGTGGTGAAAAGGACAAATAGAAATCTTCAAAAATAGCTAGAACCATGGTGAATGAGTATAATCTTCCTAAGTATTTTTAGGTAGAAGCTGTAAATACTCTTTGTTATGTCTTAAATAGAGTCTTATTGAGACCCTTACTAAAGAAGGATCCCTATAAGTTATGGAACAATAGAAAGCCCAAGATTGCATATTTTAGAGTTTTTGGTTACAAATGTTTTATTCTAAACACTTAAGAAAACCTTGGTAAGTTTGACTCCAAATATGATTATGTAATTTCCTTGGATACTCTACCAATCGCAAAGGGTATAAAGTCTTTAACAAGAAAAAACTTGTTATGGAGGAGTCTATGCATGTTGTATTTGATGAATTTGACCCCACTTCAAGAATAGAAGAAGATGTTGATGTTCTTACAGGTCCCTTATTAGAGAAGAAGGAAAGAATGTGGATCAACTACAAGATATAAGAAATGAAAGAAATAAAGATTCATCTCCTAGTGAAGAGCAAACTCAGCTATAAATGGACTAGATTTACAAGAAAGATCACCTAAGAGATCTTATTATTGGTCACTAATCAAATCTTATATCAACTATATCATCTTTGAAAAATACATGCAATAATCTTGCTTTTGTATCCCTTATTAAACTTAAGACCATAGATGAGGCCATTAGAGATGAACATTGGGTTTTTGCTATGTAAGAAGAACTCAATAAATTTGAAAGAAGCAAAGCATGGACCTTAGTCCCTAGCCTTATAACCATTCTATTATTAGAACTAAATGGGTTTATAGAAACAAACTTGATGAACTTGGAATCATTATTAGGAACAAAGCTCAGTTAGTAGAAAAAGGCTATAACCAAGAAGAATGGATTGCCTTTTATGAGAATTTTTTACTTATTGCTAGACTTAAAGCCATTAAATTCTCATTGCATTTGTATCTCATATGAACTTCAAGTTATTCCAAATGGATGTCAAAAGTGCATTCCTTAATGGTGATATTGAAGAACAAGTTTTTTTTGAACAACCTCCTAGATTTGAAAGTCATTGATTTCCTAATCATATGTATAAACTAACCAAAGCTTGATATGGCTTGAAGCAAGCTCTAAGAGCTTGGTATGAGAAACTAAGCAACTTTCTTGTAGATAAAGGTTTTGCCAAAGAATTGGTAGATATAGCTTTCTTTTCTAAGAAAAAGAATGAGGACTTATTGTTAGTGTAAATATATATAGATGATATTATATTTAGTGCCACTAATGTTTGCTTGTGTGAGATATCTCTAAAGTGATGAAGAGTGAGTTTGAGATGAGCATGATGGGAGAACTTAAATTCTTTCCCAATTATAAATCAAATAAGGGAATGAAGGGATCATTATCAATCGAGCCAAATATACAAAGGAGTTAATCAAAATATTTGGTATGGATAAAAACAAATTTTGTAAAACACTCATAAGCACTAACATTAAGCCAGATATGGATGCACATGGTAAGAATGTGAACTAAAAGTTATACAGAGGTATGATTAGTAGTCTACTCTATCTTACATCCTTTAGACTTAATATTATGTTCAGTGTTTCCTTATATGTTAGATATCAATCTAATCCTAAGGAATCACACTTGCATGTTATAAACATACTAAATATCTTATCGGTACTCTTAACTTAGGACCCCGCTTCCCTAAGAGTTCATCATTTAAATTAAAAGCATTTTCTGATGCTGATTTTATTTGGTGTACCTTAGATAGAAAGATTACTTCTGGTACATGCTCTGTCAACTATAAAACCTGAGTATGTGGCAACTAGCCAATGTTGTGCCCAAATCCTATGGATGAAACAATAACTTCTTAATTTCAAAGCTATTGCAAAGCAAGTTACTTTTAAGTGTGACAATACTAGCGCCATAAACTTGTATAAAAATCTCATTGAACATTACAGAAGCAAACATGTTGACATAAGACATCATTTTGTTAGGGATCATGTGAACAATGGCAACATTGTGTAGGAATTTATTAATACTAGCCATCAATTGATAGATATTTTTACTAAACCTCTTTGTGATGAAAGAATGCAATTCATCAAAAGGGAATTTGGTATGATAGATGACAATACCTTATGATATCCTTAATTAGGTTCATCTCATTTTCTATCTACTTATGAATTTTGTTGCTTTTATTATTATTTAATCACTATTAAAGCTTTTGGAATTAATGACTAAAGTTTTAAATGTGAGTGATTATGATTAACCTTTCAAAATTTCAGTTGAATTCATGATCATTTCATTGAATTTGATTGATAATATTCATCAGCTAAATCTTAAAGTCTTTTTTAAATGTTTGTCTCATTAAAATTTTATTTTAACTGAGTTTTTGATTAAGGAACATATTCAACGCTCATTTCAATGTTTCCACAACTGTTGTTGGCATCATTTCCAAAGGCCATTGTGAATGTGCCACTGTTGTTGCATAAGCCATTTGGAAAACTAGTTGAATGGTCATGTCCAACAACCATTGACTTTATCAACATGGTTGTTGACCACCTCCAATGGTCATATTTTTTTAAAAAAAAATAAAAAGGTATTTAAACCCCTAACCTTAGTTTTCTTTGGTATTTGCTCTTGCTTTACTTATTCTCTTTCAAATCTTTGTTATATAATCTTTTGCACAATCAGTTTTACCATGGCACCTAAAATTGATTCCTCTAAAAGATTCAAACAAGCCACAAGGAAGGACCCTAAACCATCCTCTAAAAGGAAAATGCAAGGCAGCTTAACAAGCTAAAGCAAAACCTGTTTTGAAATCAGTATCAAAAAATGCCATTGCTACCCTAGTCCATTAGTTGTCTCTGAAAATTGACAAAGAAAAGTATATGGTGCATAAATTGGTAAAACGATAACTATGCAGTGGAAAATTCTTACAATGGAATGACTTGCAAAGATACCACTTAAACAGAGCAATTCGAAGTGCTCATGTCATGAATTAGTTGGGAACTCTTTTGCCACATCAAGAAGCATGCATATATAGAGTTAATAGTCAAATTTTTAATAACTCTACAAGTTCTTGGCAATGTGATGTGCATGCTGAACCAGGCATTGTTAAATTTAGACTATTTGGAAAAAGTATAAAGTTCGCCCAAATAACCTAACAATATACTTTGATGCATCAAACATTGGCTTGATTGTACCTCCTCCATCCTTTAAGATTAACATCAATGAGTTTTGGAACTCCATAATAGATGGGACTACTAATAACAACAATAATAACAAAGCATCCAAGATCAAGAGCTACGCTTTAAGAATTGCCCATGATTTCACAGCATAGAACATAAATGGTAGAGGTCAATCAAATGGAAATTGCACCTTATGGATCTATTTTATTTATGGTGTACAAAGAACAAACATAGGGTTTAAACACCCCATGGCTACTGCTGCAAAGATTGGATAGCCAAGTAGACAAGTCAAATGCTTTTGTGATGGTGCACTATATCATAAAAGTAGCCAAAGTTGTAAAGGCTATCCCTTCTATTGAAGGAGATCTTAAAGATCTTGGTATAATGTTGGAAGAGCTAATTGTAAATGAGCCCATAAGTGAAAAGCTATTGTTGAGCATAGGCATTTTACGAAGAATGGACAGTGGTACAATAATGCTGGTGACTGATGAAGGAACCTTAAAGAAGTTGTCAAGGCAAGAGTTAACATTGCAAGTGGAGTTGGGACAGTGAGCCTGCTCCATCCACTACAAGAAATAAAGTTTTACCAACATATTTTTTCCATTGGTTAATTCAAAATTTCATTACTAAATTTGTTTACTAATGGATCACCAACAGATTTTAGTCCATTGGTAAAGTGCTCATTGGTAAAATTTACCAACATAGAAAAAAATTTGTCAATAAATTACTAACAAAATACCAATGGAAAAACCACATTCATTGGTAAATTACTAGTGTAAGGTTTGTTGGAAATCTTAAGATGTTGGTAAAATTTTTTAATTTTTGATAAAGAATCCATTGGTAAAATTCCAACATATAAAAAATTTTTGTTAGCAAAAATTGGTCCACATCTATTGGTAAAATACCAACGAATATAGAATATGTTAGCAAAATTTAGCTCACTTCCATTGATAAAATATCAACAAATATAAAATATGTTTGTAAATTTTGTTATCCCATCCATTGATAAAATACCAGTGAATTCTCAATTTGCTAGTAAATTATAGATCTCATTCATTGTTAATATGTTGGTATTTCACCAATGGGTTGAGAATTCGTCACCTTTTTTTTTTTTTGTAGTTGGTATCTAATTGGTTTTTTAAAATTATTTTAAAAAAATTAATGATGAAAACTATGATTTATATATCCAAATTATTATGAATTCAAATTTTAGTAATACTCAATTTTATAAGATTTGATATAATATTAAAATAAGAAATTCGTTAAGTAATATATATCAAATAAATTCAGTAGATATTAAAGAGTTTAAGAGTAATAGTCATTTAGTATCATACTTCTAGTCTTAGTTTTCATCTCTACATGATCATGGTAGATGGGGTTTGGATCGTTAGGAGAAACCATGGATCTACTTTCTTTTAGAATTCTCTGTATCTTCAACTCCACCTCATGTTGCTTCTACTTCAACTCATTCTCCATCTGCACCTGTCTTTGCCTCTTCATCTGCTTCCGCTTTCTTTTGCCTCATCTCCTCTCATACTGTGTCTCGAAGCACATATTGCATCTTCTTTCGTATTGCATCCCACACCTCCTCATAAGGCTCAGGCCGCAAATGCTCATTATCTGGTTGAGATGTAAAGAAGCTACCAATTGATATTGTAGCTGATGGTTTGTTTCCAAGTCCATAACACTACTTCTTCTTTAATAGTCTAACAACTTCATAATAAATCTTAGACATATCAATTAACTGTATAGATTCCTTTGTAGTCAGATTTTGAGTTACAGCAATATAATGTGCCAAATGTCGTCCTACATATAAGTAAATATCTCAGAATGTGCAATATTCAACATACAAACTAAAGCAATTATTATAATTTAGTTAACTAACAACAATATTCTTTAGTCATTGGTCAATAAAGCTTCTATCTAACTTACTCTTGTGGATCCTCTCGAAAATATCATAGTCAATCACTGTTTGTCTAGGACACGCTTTAGCTTGAAATTGTTATTGTGCTACTTATATTAGAATATATTATTGCAATAATTGTGCTACTTGAATTAGAATTTTTAAATTAAAAAAGTAAGGAACGCAAAAGATTTAATAATTATTTACAAGGTTTATGTTATGATCTATAGTAGATTTAGAACCTCCAGTGTGCTTAGATATTCTAATGTCGAGTCCTATAACCTCGCTCAACTGACATGTGGATGCAGTCAAGCATTTTTGCTTGAACTCCGTAGTATTTCATTTTTCTTACCTATAATCCCAGGTTTATTGTGGAACATTTTGAGGCTTTTTTCTTAATTTCCTCTAATCACAAAGTGAGTTAGAATATCGCCTACCAGCCTAGCACTCTTAGATATTTTGAATCATAGCCTTTAAAGACCTATTGCATCTGGAATGCTTCTATAATATGGAAAGTTTTATGGTGTTAGTCATGATTGGTAATGAGAGGCAACAATATAGTATAACTTAAAAGTTGATAAATGCAAAAATTAAGTTCCTTAATTAACATTTGAAAGCAATTAATTAATCACTTCAAAATCTAAAGATAGTAATATGACTAGTCTATAAGTGCTAGTTACAGTTGCACACTTCGTAATTAAGAAAATAATTTTAATTTTACACATTAGGAAGCTCCAAAAAGAGAATAAATATTACATAATAAGAATAATATAAAACTTATAAAACTGATGGAGTTTAAGGATTGTCCCTACATGCTCTATATTAATTCATATTTAACCATCTAAGCAAAGATGGTAAACTATAGTTCGATTATCCCTCAGCAATTATTATGTGACTAATCTAGTGAAAGGTGCTCTAATCAATTGCTCCTTCAAAGAGATAATTATGTAAGATGAAAGAAAATAATTCTTAGTCCCACTATCATCTCATTTGCCCCCTGAAATTCTTAAGTCAATGGAAATAATTGTCTTTCTATTTTAATATAAGTCTATGAGCAAGCACATATAATATGATATCTAAATCTACCAGTTCAAGTTTTGTACGATATCAAAGCTTTAATAAATAACAACTAATAATCTTTAGTTGTCCAATTCATTATTGATGTATAATAAGTATTACCTTAAATTCATTCCAATAGTATTCCTTGGTATCCTCTATCACTGCTAACCAAGGATATCCCTCTTTGTCAAATTTTTACTTCATGCACTTTGTAATTTGCACCAAAGACTTGTGGGAGGGAGTAAAACTACATATATATATAGTTATAAATAATAACTGCATACATATAAATATAAATATATATACACTATATTGCCAGTAATATATATAATATATATAGATATAGTTATAAACAATAATTGCATACATATAAATATATATACACTATGTTGCCAGTAATATATATATATATATATATATATATATATATAGTTATAAACAATAATTGCATACATATAAATATAAATATATATACACTATGTTGCCAGTAATATATATAATAGCACGTAAAAATTACCAACCATAATGTATCTCGAGTAGTGGCTTAGCACTATTAGAAGAGGCATCTATAACTAATGATGAAGTCGTTATATGATCCTTAAGACTGGATCTAAAACCTAGAGTGGCAGGCAATGGTTGTGATCCAGAACCTAAGGTGGTAGGTAATAGTGGTGATCCAAAAGCTAGAGAGGCAATTAATGGTTGTAATCCATAAGGTGGAATCTTACATGATTGTGGTGACTCCTTTATAGTGTGGTATGTGATGATGCAGTTAGAGCAGGAGAAAATGCCTATGGTGGTGCTGATGATGACAAATCTGATTATCTAACTTCTCCATCTCTTATACCATGGCCAATCGAATATCCTCTACCACCATTTCCTTTACATGACCACTCGAATGTCCTCCATGTCCAATCTCCTCTACAAGTACGACCACCAACCATAGTACTATGATACATATAACATATATAACAATATTGAATAAAGTAGGCATCAATGAAAACATATAATATTTTAAAGAAAATATGTAAATAAAAAATTAGTCGTAATACTATTATATAAATATATGTTTGACAAACCCATATTTTAAAAAAATAAAAAAGAGAAGCATAAAGTAGACATCCTTACAAATTTCAGTCCAAATAATATGTAGCCACACATGTAAGTCCTCACATTTGTTTATTCAAAATAGTTGGACAATAAAGATTTAACAAAAAAATTCAAAATAAATACTAATAAAAATAACTTTAATGACTATCAGCCTTGTTAATTTCATCATATAACTCTTTATCTTCTTCAGTAAAATCAAAGTCATCTTCATTAGGTTCATGTAGTGGATTCATCAGGTTCATGTAGTGGCTCATCTTCTTCATAAATATGATGGTAGGTATCAACCTCATCCTCTTGAAAATGATGACTATTCATTTATTTTAGTGTTTTCTGCAACATTCATAATGGCCTTAGCTTTTGTTTTGAATACAACCTACTAATCGCTCTTGTCATGGCTTAAGCTAGGGTAATTGCAAAAGTACACATGATTTGCTTGCACAGCTAGACCAAATGGTCCATATCCTTTAAACCTCCATTTGTCATTCACCTTTACAAGATTATACTCCTTATGGACCTTCGTACCCAAGTTCAATGTAAGATCAAACCAATCGCTCTTGAATAATATAGTTCATTTTATTTATTAGATGGCGTATTCCAACTCTATCTCTTCTATTAACTATCTATAGTAATCACTCTCATAAACACTTAAATTTAATCCTCTAATGCACACCCCACTATTCATAGCAGCTTTCGTAGGACCATTTTGTAAAGTGTGAAATCTGTAACCATTTACATAGTAGCCTTGATACAACATAATAGTTCGTAAAGGGCCTCTTGCTAGATCCTTTATAAACTTGTTTGAAATATTGTTTAAAGGATTGTGTGCCTATAAAAAAAGTTAAAATATTATTTAGAAACAAATAAAAGAAATTGAGTATTCAACAATATTTAGGATAAGAATAATATAGAAAAGAAACATTTGTTATAGTACTCACATATGTTTCAAACCAATATGGAAATTCATTTTCTAATTTGCTATCAACTTTATTCTTAGTGATATTAGGTTGAGTTTGTTTTTATAGCATCAATGTAAATCTTTTTTTTTTAAAGAAATAAAGACCAATTGAAATATTAAAGATATGGAATTACCTTTAAAAATAACATATTTTTGAAGCACTAACATAGTAAATGGTTCTATTTTTGAGCAATTTAACAATTCTTCCTCACTCATAAATCTTGATTTAGCTTTTCCAAATGGCTAACCAAGATATTTGAATATTGACGGGTTCACTTCATATTTTTCTCTTTCCTCACTTTCAATATGATTGTCATAATTATGTGGCACTTGTGTATGCCTTGTCCTCACATGGTCCTCAAAGTAATAAGAAAAAAATGATGTAGCTTTTTCAACCAAATAAGCATTGGATATTGATCTTTCAACTTTAGC